>JAQFYQ010004300.1:0-10000 GCA_034694885.1 Buchholzia appendiculata | reverse complement strand
TAAAATTTGTAGAACAAAATGTAACATAAAATAATATGGTGCATAATATGGTGTGTTTCATAAAAAAATATCTGTGGTACGTATAATTAGATTAGGTAGATCTGATTATTTTGCTTGTAGAAGATCAAGAGAATAATTGAATCAATAGTTAATTTGATAATCTCCCTGTTGGATTTGGTTTGAACCTATATGCTACACTACAACATCAACTTGAATTCTAGGCATAATTAATAATTATATTATATATTTATATTTTGTATATAATAGAAGCATGTTGATTAGTTAACAAACAACAAACCCTTTGTGTTTGGGAAAATATAATTCTAACGTGCTACAGAAGCCTACACTGGATGCTCTCGGTAGAAGGTCAGAGGTCAGAAAGCGCAAGCAGAACGCTGTTTTTTGTTGCTATGCGTTTATTATGCTGCTGTGGTGCTAGTCAAGAAGTAATGCAATTTAATAGATCCAATGTAATAGTCTACTTTTATCATTTTAACAGCAAATTGCATTTGAATTTGCTTTGATGTATGCAATGTACATACAAGTGTAGGATATCAGTGTACGCTTTTTACGCCACATGTTTGCATAGGATCTCAAAGTTGAAACTGGCAGCTTTATGTAAGATCACTGTTGTTTTTGCTTTCCAAGCTTTGATATGTAATATAGTTATGTCTGAATAAGTATACTGCACTACGTTTTCCATGTAATGCTTTAATTGGATGCATATATTTATTAATTATTGAAATTGGATCATATATGAAGTGTATTAATCTAGTCTTGTGAGATGTTGGTGCTGTGTTTTACACTGTTTCATATTGTTTGTTATTTGCTTTAATTTATTTGGCATGCGCTTCTTACACAATGGAACGGTTAATTTCACTACAGTTTACTACAGACTTGATTCATATTGGAACTTGGTTGAACCGTTGAACTTGTGTGTTTTGATTGTGTCAACTTTTAAAGTAAACATATTTGAATGTTATTACGACTAATGCATTATGCTAGCTGTTCGTTTTCTTTCATATTTCTGAAAAATAATGATGAAAATAGTTTTAACTATTGTTGAGTCTATGCCCTATGACATATGGAATAGCAGTATACATGAACATGTAAAATACTAAGTTTATGGCAGTAAAGAAATTAAGTATTAAATAACATATCGTGCATCTTTATAGACAGTATGATATTAGAATAATTGATTTGGTATAGAAGCTGTCAATTGCTACATTTCCGTTGGAAGAAATTAGCCATTTGCATTACTATTTAATGTCTGAATTACTATTAGCTGTTTACATAAACCTTATCATTAAGCTTAAGCGACTAGCTGAAACCAAAACCAAATTAATCATTTATGACCACGACTCGTACACACAGGCAGACGCAAAGAATTTACTCTCCATCGTCCTGTGATCATATCTAAGCAGAAAGAAGACGTTAAATGTTCTGTTAATAATTCGATTCGAATTTCATAACAATATTTTGTTAATTCTCGTGAGAAGGCTGACAGAAGCCTATGGGGTCATTCAAATATGACGTCACACATTTTTTCAGCATTTTTGACTCCCGCGTCCCCCTCCCCCTTGTCACAATCTGTCGCACCTCGCGACACCCCCCTAAACAATGACGTCACAAATCTCAAACCCTCCCCTCTGATTAAAAAAAATTCTGACGAGCGGTGGGCGGGCGATCGATAAAAACAAAAGTTTCCAAAAAGATCCAAAATTTCTGAAATTTGTTTTGGCTACGCAAACATTTTTTCTGGGCGCTATGCCAAATCTTTTTTACGTGACGTCACGTCGGGCTAAACCCCTCCCATTGTCACAAATTGTCACACTTCGATGACCCCTCCCCCTCCTACGTGACGTCATATTTGAATGACCCCTAAGTAAGTTTTCTACAATAGGTCTACTTACCTACGTCTATGTCGGGCCATTCTCTATTTCAACTTGCGTGCGAAGCAACCTAGCTCTGCAGGAAGATTAGTGAGTAGGTCTACTTCTTCACAATGACAATAGAAATAAACAATTTAATTAAGAAAATCGATTAACCGCTGACACGTACCCTACTCAGGGACGCTTATAATAAGCATCGATAATTATAATTTGAAGTTTTTTTCTTTTTTTTCAAGAAATTTCTAGGTTCATTCCAAAATCGCATCTGCAACTACACACAGTGCTTTTTAAATTGGTCGCTCAAAACGTCGTCTCGAGATCCCTGACAATGATGCCGCACAGTCTCTCACGCTTTACACAACTGCACACGTCAGATTTTTAATCGCATTTAATTCAGCCGAATTTTTATCAGGCCAATTTTTGCCGCCAAATTTATGGTACATAATTATGGCCTATAAATGCGACTCACCGTACTCTGCATCGTTTATTTATATTTGTTTCAATTGCATTGAATTTGGCAATGTTGATGCTTAGAAAATCAACTTCTATCTTATTTAATATTTTATATGCTTTGCCAGAATTGCTTGATGAGACTTATTACTTCAGAAGAATAGGCTGAGATTCTTTGTTCTGTTGTCCAGGTCCATCTTTGGTCCAGGTGAACAATCATAAGCTTGCTTTTCAGATAGCCCCCGTGTTTTTGTAATAAATGACGTCTATGGAATAGTACAATAAAGACTCATAATAATTATTCTTTCATTAATTTGGCCTCTTCAAATTATAAAATCAATGCCTACATTTCTGTGATTTTTTCGATTGACTGACAGTTTTTGACTGATTCTTGTCTGACTTTATTACATTTTGAATTATTTGTAATGTTGAACTCCGAATTTCTGAGTTTTCTTTATAAATCAGCGTCGGCGACGAATATGACTGCTTGCAACATAGGCATCTAGGAGCTCACTTTTCCTTATTCCAAGAACTAAATTAAAGATCAGAAACTAAAAAACAAAAATAAACATTTGTTAAGTTGCGCAAAAAGATGGCGGCGCCCACGAAGAAACGCATGACGGGGAATAAAGAGACGAAGATGAACGACGACGACGACGCGGAGCTTGTCATGGAAGATAAAGAGGAAAACGAAGACGAGGAGGATGAGCTGATCAATTCGGTAATGTTGTGTTATCTAAGACGTTATGAATCGAGCGTTTTAGGCGTTAGATGTTGTAATGTTGACAGTACTGTGTGCAATAGATTATGTAACTATTATCACGCCTCCAAATATTTCCCCGATTTAAGGGTTTTTAAGCTAACAATTTTCTCAAATTGGAATTATAATTACGACTAACATTAGGGTTAGAATTGGTCCCATAAATGGACATAATTAGGATTATAGATTCGTGATTTTTGGAATGGTAGCATTGATTAATATGTGAAGTAGGGTTAATATAGGTTGAGGCAAGGGTTCTATATCTTTATGTATCAACAGGAACCAATCATAGACGCATGCCATTTGCATCAGACGGTTTTATTTGCATTTGCATCTGATGTTTTTTCATCAACCGGTTTTAATTTCAGATATTGAAATCTAAATGTAAATAACATAATTATGACTATGATGATAACCGGAATGTATATGGTTATTTACATATTTTGTCTTATTTACATCTTATATTGCTCCATGTGTTGTAGAACATCAATGTTGAGTTTGAAGCAAGAAATGCGGAGCACTTTGATTTTCATGGCATTCGTAAATTGCTGATACAGGTAAGTTCCTATAGCCTAACGTAAGTTTCCATAATAATGCAATAGAATATTTACTAGCATGTAGTCTGGGTATCCAGTATTTCGATGCTAGTTTTATCTTCTGAATTTGTATTAAAATCCTAGTCTCCGCTTTAAACTGGCTGAATGTGGATAAATCGAATATTTGTGTGATTTTAATTTTCTCTCTATTAATGGTCTCAAATTTCTCTTCAATTATGTTATATGCATATGAACCTTATTAACCTTGAGCCTATACAATATACATGTATATAATGTATTATATTTGATGCGTATAATGTCTGCTATTGAGAAAGGTATTTATGGTGCCTTGGTCCCCAATACAAAGAACCAAAGATCGACGATGAAAGTGCATGGCGTGTTGAGAGTAGTTCCCAATGCCCGCTGATATTTTGTTTAAGTTGAAAGATTTATGCAGAATATGTTCAGAATATACTTGTAATACTGAGTGAAATGTAATTGTTTGTTTAGGTGAGGTGCGTTGTTTCTGTTTGAGATAAGCTAAAAATCTGCAAGTTGTGTGATTCAATTTTACAACACATCTGTTCTTTATCTTGTTCTTTGCCGTTGCTATTGACGACAGTCGTGTGTGTATAATCTGTGTATCTGGTGATATAGAGCATGGCTTTTTACAAACAATAATTGTAAAATAAAATGATTACAGTAAAAAATTGTCATCAATCAAAGAATCAATAGCAGAATAACTTTCTCTGAGGAATGAACTCACCCCATCCTCGGTACAGGTTGGCATCTGCAATGTCACACGGTTGTAAACATTCATCATAATGAGCCATTTGCGACATCAGTTAAAGTTCAAACTGGGTGCTCAGCACAAGCATCTTGTGAAAATGAATAGTAGACTTTAAACAGGATAATCGATCAATATAAACTTTCCATTATGATTTTGTTTTGCAGTTGCTGTTGAAAGCAAATGTGGACGTGTCTGAGCTTGCCAATGAGATCATAGCTCAGAACTATGTCGGCAGTGTCATTAAGGTATGAAAGAAATGTTTAGTTTTAGTAATATTGTGTTATTTCTGTATAAATTTATATTTATTTGTTTTATTTTTGTAAGGTCTGTGTTAAGGACTGTTATTGGCAACTTTTATTTATTTTTTGATTGTCAAATCTGTTATTGCCAAAAGTTCATGTTGTTTAAATCCTACTTGAGAGCAGCCTGGAGCTGTGCGTCCAGGTCTTAGATTAGCTTTGATCGGAGCCGTAAGTTTATTTTGGAGTTTTTTGTTATTTTTATATTGTTGTAATTGTTATTGTGATCTTTTAATCTCCTCCTCCTCTGTGCCTCCTCTCTCTGTGCCTCCTATCTTTTTAAACATCCTCTCTCTTTTAACCTCCTCTCTTAAACCTCCTCTCTTTTAACCTCCTCTCTCTTTTAACCTATCTCTTTTAACCTCTCTCGTGGGCGTGGAACTTGTTTAGTTAGATCTTGGACTCCAATGTCCCTTTTCAACTTTCTGTAGTTAATCTCTGCTGTTGGATTGAACCTAAGACCTCTTTCATTAAGTTTAGATCCTCTTATTCAGAATCTCCTCACATTTGTCCAGACAGAGGCCTCTGATTGAGTCCAACATCTCGGTTCCGTCACAAGATCATTCTTTCATTGAGGACATCAGCTGAATTCAATTAAGGAATTCACCAAGTTCTGAAGGAATATTTGCTGAAGTTATCAATGCATGGTTTGTTATGTTCCTATATTGCATATGTTTGTTTGTCAGCAAGTCGATGTGTCTGGAGAAGAAGGCGAAGATAGTGATGATAACGATGACGGTGAAGGTGATGTCTTCGGTGTCATCACAGCCTTGGATCTGTCTGCAGAGAGAAACGTACGCAACTTTGCTTGTCACTATGCCTTTTGCACGGTTGACCAGTCGAGTCTATTTTAGAACATTTTGGGATAACAATGTCATCTAAAGAAATTTTTAATGTTTACATATCTGATAATAGCAGGTTTATAAATATATCGATGTCATTTAAAAGTTTACTTTTGAGTATTGTGGACCTAGTTTAACGGAGTCTGGCATAATGCTATACACAAAAATAATAATAAAAACTTGTTTTCTGCCGCTGTTTTACGTTATGTTTTATAATTAATTATTGAGTACATGTGTGTTTTATTAACTAGGCCTATTTAGTACGTGTGTGTGCTATAATGACTGGTTGCTTTATTTGTGTATTTGTTTACTCAAGTAGCTGGTTATGTAACGTTGCATTACTTGTTTACTTAAGTTTGTTGTATTATTTGTTTACCCATTCACAGATGAACTGCATTGACCAGCTGAGGTCTCTACTCCAGACTCGATGTAGTCAGCTAAAGGACGCTAAGTTGTTAGCAAAGTTGAACGCCGTGTTGAACAGCGATGAACAACGGCTTGCTTTCATCATCAACGAGAGGTTCATAAACATTCCTCCGCAGATTGCTCTGCCGTCCTTCGATTCACTGTGGTGAGTCGTGTTTGTCAGTCGTGGTGATAGTCTGTGGGCTTGTGCGATGTTTGAATGTGTTTGATGTCGCCTTGTATTTTCCTCGTTCTATGTATCTGTATATTTAGGGTTTTTCTGATAGAATGGTTTTGGAAATTAAAAATGTGAATGACCTTTTTAAAAAAGAGGTCATTTTGTATTATTTTTGGTGAGGCTACGGAGGAACAATTTTTGACGAGCGGAGGGGCAGCGCCAATCCACGAATGTTACGAATAATTTTCCTTTTGGGTGGTTTGAACCAGTAAACCCCCTCGTTAAATACGGCCCTGTCACTTGGAATATAATAATGAATACATTTAAGCATATTGTTTGAAAGCGTGTTTAGTGTTAAATTTAGTCCAGTAATAAGTCGCTATGCTTTATTGGATTGTGTTTGATTAGTAGAATTATAAATGATTGAATAGCTTAGCATGTGCATTGACTGTGACTGTTCTACATGTGCTTCTACTCAGACTTTGTTTATTATTCAAGGAAAGAAATCGATCGGGCAAAGCAAAAGAAGAAGATGCCCGACTTTGCTAACTATATCATGATTGCAAAGACGTACAATGGCAAAGTTCAGAAGGTGCAAAACGAACGGATATTCGTCAACGCAGATGAGGAAACATTTTTTGAGGTAGATTATTATGTGTTAACGTCTTGAATCATGATTATTGTCATTTATTATCATGACTAGAATTGTCCATATACTCAGCACTAGGGGTAATTAAAGTGGGTTGGACATAATATATGTGTCTCTACATTTTCCCTTTAACTAAGAGAGAATTGCACAAACACGCGCACAGTGATTAGACTCTGCTGAGCATATACATGATATTAAAAATTTGAATTGAAGCGAAATTTTACGGCCAGATGCCCTTCCTGACGTCAACAGTTTTACTACTCACCTTTTTTGAGCTCATGGAGGAAAATCATGTGTCTATTGTATATTTTCACACTTGAGCTGTAATTGTTAAAAATGGAGTATCTAAAAAGTAATTAAAAAATTAAAATCTTCTCAATAATATCAATAAATTGAAGTAAGACATGCGGGTTATTTTAACTTGAGTTTCTTTTCCTGTGGACGTATTATAGGCACCAAAGAGTAAGCCCTTCAGTTACATGGCTTGATGAGGACATAGTGAAATTACTACAGTGAAGAAACTTCTATTGGCCTTGGAGCCAGCCCCGTAGCCAGAATATCATTTCATGGTGTTTTTATTGTCCAAAAATTTTCAGCAACCTTTTTTAATTGTTAGTATTGGGTAGCCAGAATATCATCTCATGATGTTTTTATTGTCCAAAAAATTTCAACTATCTTTTTTTAAATGTTAGTATTGTGGGGAGCGGAGGATAGCGGAAAATTGTGTTGTGGGGAGTGTAGCAGCAACCTAAAACACATTATTAACCATTTTGAGAACACTTCATTGGGAGGGGGGGGGTGATCCTATAAACCCCGTTAAATGCGACCTTGTTTGGAGCGCTTTTGTTTAATTAACTTGTTCGTGGATAGTGAAGATAATGATTGTGAATTCTTTGAGATGATTGAATTATGCCTTGCAGAATGCTGATCTGACGTTCGACTACTCTGTTCGCACAGAACGAGACACCGGAATGTCCGACCAATGGGATGTCGGCGATGATGAACTGGATCCAATGAGAACTGTTATCATTCTTTCGGCCGATAAGATACCTGTAGTGATGCAGAGATTGAGAACTCTACTGTCTTAGTTAGATCTGGACTAATCGAACAGTCTCTCGTGTGTGTGTGTTCACATTTACGTAGGCATAGTAACGTCGTTACACAATGTTATCTGTATAGTCCGCATCATGGTTTCAGTAATTTTTATTTTAAATGCACCAGATTAGTAGACATTAATATTCGGGAATAGGCCTGACGGATTCAAATAGCTCTGGATTAGCCTATGTTACTAAGGAAATACCAACCAAATTGTAGTTAATGCTATTACATAAACTGTTTAGGACGGTTTTTGCGTCACTATTGTGTATGTTGACAATGTTGACACAGTTGACACATGGTCCTACAGAATTATGTGCACTTCAAAGATGGTGCACTTGAGAGGTGCTTCTATGTACATTTGAAAGTGCATATTTCTATGTGCACATTTCAGTGCGTGAACTTTGATGGAAGATTTATGATCATTTATTGGAAGGTTCAGTTCTAGTACAATTTCTGGAAGATTAGCCTTCAGTGTCAACTGTTCAAACTACTCTAGGTTCAACCACGGGACGCAATTGTGATTTGCCGCAGCTGCGAGAATTTTTAAAAAAATTGGCAAAAAATTATATAGACATGTTTAGTATTAGCGAGTTAATCTTGAAGTGATGGTATTTTCAATCACAATTTTGTTTAGTATTTAAGTAGATCTTAATTTGTAGTTAAGTTCTGAAGGTTAATTTCATCTGACTGAATATTTAATGGAAAGAGAATCAGGTTATCGTTGTTCAGCAATCTGGCTATTGTCTTTCTTCTGCTGTATCTGATGATTTCCATAGACAAGACGTTATCGTGATTCGGTTCAAAATAAATAGTGTACATACTGAAATTGTCCAGATGGCATTATTTTATGCAGAGAATTATTAATACGCATTTATTTGCACACAATGTGATTGTACTGTGTGATTCCTCTAACGTTTTGTGAGGCTTAAAATAGGGTCTGGTGGAAGGGTGGCTGTAAACATGGGCTAGGTTCTGAAGTTGCAGCCTGATTGATGGCAAAACTTCTTAAAGTTGAACCGATTTCATGAGACATTTAATTTGCATAGACATGTCATCGCCTCCATCCCACCCAGTGTTACCATACTTACTCTTAAATTATAGTACACTTTAAAGAATCTTTTAAATCTTGTCTTTTAAGAATTAATACAGCGCTATTATTCATAATAGCCTTTGTTAGTTACATTTACCGTTTTATCGCTTCGTCTGAAAACAGATTATTATATTCTGTGTGTGTAATGTAATATTTTCAGCTCGCTGAAAAAAACAGGCCTTGAAAACCACACTAATACAATAAAACAAAACTCGACAACAAGTATGCAACTGCACAACAATACTGTAATGTTAAGAACAAGATAACTCGTAGGTATTAGACAAACTCGTTGCCCGTCAACCACGGCTGCAAGTACAACTGCCAAACTAGCAATGGTAAAAACATACTGAATAAATAACGCAATATTGTCTAAACAATTCTGACCACAATGAGATAAGTAATATATCAAATCTTGACCGGTCACACAAATGCAACAAACAGCGAGCAATGCTTGCAAAAACACATTCATAAGAAAAATAACATAATAGTAATAGCATAACGTAATAGCAACAAAGAGTAATATTGTCGAAACAGAACGGCTATATAAGAAAGAAAGGCACAAGACGATATGTAGAGAATTATATCCACATTTGCTTGTATCACATATAATCATATCCACATTTGCTTGTATCACATATAATCACCATTGACACAAAGCACCGGGGGAATAACACAACATTTAAAAAATGCAACAAACAATTAGAAAAAGTAAAAAAAACATCAACAATAGTGTTCGTAATACCGGCAATAAAGAGATTCAGTTTCAAAGATTAAATTCTATCCAATAACATACATTAGCCAATAATAAAATAAATTACAACACACAAACAATGCAAGCAGCTGTAGATGAGGCTCATGAGCAGAGCCAAGTGTTGAGGTTCGCGAGCCGAGTCAAGGCTCATGAAGGCTAACCTTCAAGGCTAAAGAGTAAGGCTAACTGTCAAGGCTAATGAGTAAGGCTAACTGTCAAGGCTCATGAGTAAGGCTAACTGTCAAGGCTCATGAGTAAGG
>JAQFYQ010004299.1:0-10001 GCA_034694885.1 Buchholzia appendiculata | reverse complement strand
AGGCCCTATGTATGCAATTGTAACTAAGTGATTTAATACCAGTGTAATATACGAACTATAAAAACGATCTCGCCAATTGTGATATTCTAATAGCCGACTACTTCTGAAAGCACAACAGACGTGTAACAGGGTGATCATCAAGGGAGGCAGTGGTCCACTAAAACTGTTTACACAAATAGACCGCACGACGGCTTCTGTCTGCCATGGGAACAGATTTTGTACAACTAATGTGTGGGTTCGGGTGGGGGTGGACGAGGGCATCGGAGTGTGAACCGGAACAAAAACAGTAACGTCTACACGAAGACCCTGACCAAAAAACAGCGGTCCCAATTCAAATATTTACCACAATATTAGTCATCGGCGGTACTTGTAGGTCCATACATCAACTCGAATCTATTCGTTGCAAACCGCAAAGAAGAGGTGGGAGATCGTAAATTAGATTGTGCTGATTTTAGTATTTACCAGGATTGGCCTACTCATTATTAACACCATCATGGCTTGATGAACGAGGTAGCAGAGCTTGAATCACGACCGATAGATTAACCAGTTTGGCGAACTGTGAGAAAAGTGTAATACATGTTATGAACCTAATTGCTACCTCGCAAGCTTGATCTTATGAGCTCCGACAAACAACTCCATTGCAATAAGGGATCTTGTTTGCTTGGCTCCTTTTCTATACCGATGTATCAATTGACAGATGTCTACAATAAGTGGGCCACCAACGAGAATTGAAACCTGCTGTTGAAAACTGTTATGGTTTAATTCTAATCGAGCCAATGTTTACTAAATTAATCTGCACATCTGTAAAATTGCCTTCTTAATTCAGTCCATTCGAGGTTTAAAAGGAGATTATTCATAATAAGCTTAGACACATTCAGTGTGGTGTAGCTTTAACGAGGAAAGGTTACTGGATTAGTGTTAAATTTTTGCATAGAAAGTATAGACACTGAAATATTGCAAGTAATTTTTTGAGCACCAAAGGTTCAACATACGTATTGTAATCATTGCTTGTATTATCTGACAATAATAATACATTTGAAACATATTATAAAGATACCATCTTTCAAGATTTTACAACGTTTAATTAAAATTATCACAAGCACCATCTGTCACGAATACTGTCATTAGCACAAACACCAATCCATGAAACGTGTCATCTGCACAAGCACCAATTATTCACTTGTAGCACAAACAGGATCCTTCATGATTATTGAAATTATCATAAGCACCATCTCATGAATATTGTAATTAGCATAAGAAAATCTCTCACAAAAAATATTTAAATTATCACTAGAATATCACATAGCACATGCAAGAAACGAATACACCATTTGTCATGAATTGTTTTTGTCATGAATAGACGTATTACACATACCAAAATATATCACCCAGAGGAAAATAAGAACAAGCTGATAAAATCCTCACTTTACATAATAGGTAACAAAAAATAAATAACAGTGAAAACTCCAACCGCCTAATCTGCATAAAAACTATGCTCAACAAATCCGAGCAAAATACAGAACAAAATAGATATTGTTGACTGCGATAAATACAAGAAACCACAACAGTTATATATAATTGACATGTAAATGAGAAAGAAAATTTAATAAATAAAACAATGAAATCATACAAAACAAGATAATCACACATCATCTTCCTCTTGACTGTATCTCTTATTGATACCCGGACGATTGATCTCGGACGGTTGATACCCGGACTGTTAATATCCAGGACGATTGATTTCCGGACGTTTGATCAATCGTCCGTGAATCAATTGTCTTGAAACCCTTTCATTATCATGATAATCAGCATTTGGCGTTCGCCACAGAGCCCATTTTCTATTTTGACTCAAGGAAAGTTTTAAAGCCGGATGCCCTTCTGTCAATAATCTCACTGCTCGTCAGTCGATCAATTGCAGGAACATTGATGGGCTTATCATAAATCCCGACAACACTTGGTAAGATGTATCGAGAAAACAACTCAATTATTCTTCGGGGTTCTTAGCGAACAAGAAAAACAAATGTTACACATAATTTAAGCTGGATTCAAACAAATCATTTTTAATGTAAAACATTAACATTTAAACGAAACGCTGCATGTTGAATTGTTGATGTTCTCTATAAATACCTACACTGTAAGTTAAAACATATTGAAGTTTAGATGAAGGTACAATAAAAATTATCGTAATCATCAAAACAAAACTGAAATTGTACAGCTAATTTCGATAACAACATTTTAAACAAGGATCGTACCGCATCTTAACAACAAAATTGATGGTGTCAGCCTGGCGGCAGCCGGAGGCGGTACGGGGCCCTAGCCTGACGGAGACTAGGACGGGAGACAAACAACAACAACAACAACATGATGAAAGAGAAAACATAAATTATTACGTATTGGTGAACTGTCATCAATGGTAACACATGTCATCAATGTTAACACATGTCACCAATGCTAACACATGTCACCAATGTTAACACATGTCACCAATGTTAACACATGTCAACAATGTTAACACATGTCAACAATGTTAACACATGTCACCAGTGTTAACACATGTCATCAATGGTAACATTTTAATTCAGGACCTTGTCAATAATGACACAAAAGTGTCACCTGATGGTAGAAATGTTACTAAGGAACCAAGATCTGATTTACAAAGATAAACATATGTACAATGATTTAAAACGGCAGAGAAAGTTTGATACAAACCAGCATCGGTCCAATAGATATTCTTAGCGATCCAGTCTATAGCAAGACCATCCATGGTCGCAGATCCAGAGTAGATGACATCCTCTGAAGTGCCATTGCCCGCCAGGTCAGTCCATCTGTGACACACAAATGCAAGTCAAGCTCAGATCAATTGTTATTAATGTCAGTTGCTATTCTACTTGATGGTTCTGAACTGTTCACGACCTATGTAGCACCTTATTTCTGTCTATCTTTCAAGCCTTCAAATCAAGCCAGCTTCACACGACAACTCGACCTATTTATACATTATAAAGATATTACCCAAGAAAGACGCAAAGTGCTTGCTCATGAAATCAACATGCAAGTGAATCATCATCATTAGTGCTCTGCCCGAAGACAGGTCATTGGTACCCATTTCTTCCACAACTCACGATCCTCTGCTTTCCTTTTTATTTGCTCATATGATCCTTCTTTGCCCTCCATCAGTTCATGAAGCATACTTTGCCTCATTCTTCCTGGTACTCTCCTTCCCTCAATTCTGTCTTCTATCACATCTTTCATCACTCCCTCGCCCATCAACACATGTCCAATCCAGTTTTTCTTTCTCTTTATACCATAATTCTTTCTTCTCCCACAGCATGTAGCACTTGTTCATTAGATTTCTTGTTTTGCAAACTTATCCTTTCCACTCTTCTCCATAACCACATCTCAAATGCTTCCAACTTATCCTTCTCTGACTTTCGCAAGGTCATGTCTCACAGCCATACAAGGCTACTGACCAAATTAAACATTTGACCAACCTGTAAGCACGTGAATATGACAAACTTAAAATTAATTAGAGCTAATTTCTCACAAGAATCTGACCCATTTAAACTTACACAGACAGTATATTATGCTGAACGCTCTAATTATATAGTAGCTCTGAGCACGTTCAACCATTTTTGTTGGCCATAGCTCAAACAGCTTTCCAACGGAGGTAATTAAAAGATATATTAAAGAAACCGATAATTCAAAGGAGGCACACGATAAATGAATAAATAAATAAATAAATTGAAACTTTACAGACACATCAGAAACAAATCTATTCATTACTTTATCCGGTCCAGAGCAACGTCAGTAAAGTAGAGCTTCTGTTCTGTCCAATCAAAGTCGAGAGCGACAGCGTTCTCCAGACCGGTGACCGGTAGCTTGACCCCCACAAGCTGATCAATGTCCAGACTTATCCTCCAAATACTGTTCCGTCTCGCAAACAGCAGGTACTCCTCCGGAACTATAGGAAACAATGCAAAGGTTTTACCACAGAAGACGTCATATCAAACATGCAAGAGTTTGCAACTTATAGAAAAGCCAATATTTACAGTTGGATGAACTATCCTAAATAAATACGATGGGCACAGTAAGAACATGTTGAATCCATAACTGTAATGCTGAAACTCAATAGCAGTAGCCTGGTATCATCATGGTAATGAAATACCTGCGGGGCACGTTCTGCCATCAGAGTTGAGTAGGACTCCAACAGGGCAAGCGCAGCTGTATGGCGGAGAATCAACACCAGCAACTGAACGATTCACACTTGACAAACTCGAGTTGGAAGACGCGATCGTACGTATTTCAATGCGACGCGGTAAACACAGGTGAGAACATCCTCCATTGTTTGCACCGCAACGGTCTGCAGCTAAATCAGCACACAAACAATAACAGAACAAGGAGCTCCGAAACATTTTAGCTTCTCACGAAACACTATCAACAACAGAACGAGCTCCTACACTGAAACATTTCAACCTCTCACAAAACACAAACAACAACAGAAATAGCTTCTACACTGAAACATTTCAGCTTCTCACAAAACACAAACTAAGGAGAGGAAGTTGTGTCGGAGTCAACAATTATTGCATTGTTACGTATTGTTATGGAACAACGTTTCATGTTATATCCCCTTGCACGTGCATTGTGGACCTTCATGACTAGCTGAAGCACAACTAGCATTTGAAACTAGCTGGAAACTGAGCAGACTGCAGCCGATTAAAAAAGACACGAAGAGATAACACTGATCCCATAAACACCAGCTCAACAAACATTCAAAACATATGTATTGCCTGAAATTTTAAGCCATATTTTGAAAAATACAGTATGATAAACAAATAAAAATAACCTGAAAAGCCTTGTTTATTATTTAAAAAAAACACATTCATGTTTAGAAAGCAACTAATGAAATAAACACACACTAGAGAATATGATCACACTTTCAAATATTTCAGTGTATCATCCAGTGATGTAGTCAAGGCTTTTTTTTCAAGGCCAAGGCAAGGCCAAGGCATTCATTTTCAAGGCCAAGGCAAGGCAAGGCATTTGGAAAATTGGTCAAGGCAAGGCAAGACAGTAAAGTGAGCAAAGCAGTATTCAAGGCAAGAAAGTATTTAGTTAAGGCAGTATTTTGCACGGTCAAGGCATTTTTTCAAGGCATTTTTTTCCAAGGCAAGGCAAGGCGTTTGGGAAAATGGGCCAAGGCAAGGCAAGGCAGTAAAGTGCCTGAAGGCAACCTTGAGGCAAGGCATCAAGGCCAAGGACTACATCACTGGTATCATCTCAAATGATTGGTCAGCTTAGACGACCCTCTTCAGTCAATTGCATAACGGGCAAATTCCTCTAATAACGAACAGAACGAAATTGTATGAAAGCAAAAGCAATGCACCAGGCTGCCTACTTGAATAAGCATCAGTTCTTGCTTTGACATCGATTAGTCCCGGAATATCACTGATCATAGACCTCGACTCATCTCCGCCCAGCTTGTCGGCCTTCATGACAGAACTGCTCACTCTATCTATCCAGTATATGACGTCATCAACCAGTGTAAGGGAGTACGGATGAGATACCGCAGTTTTGATGAGACGTCTGTCGGAGCCGTCGAACATATCACAACCCTCAATCACCTGTACGATAAATTATTAACAACAGTTGTAGGCTAGTTCTGCTACTACTATTACTTACCTGTTTGTACCCCCCTGTCCAAACGAAAAATTTTCTTACAACTTTTTAGCATGATGTTATGTGACATTTCTTGAAAAAATTCCATTTGAAGTTCAAACGGAAAAACACCCCTCGTGAAATTGAAATTCAAAAAAAGGTCGTCAATTTTTGGGGTCAAAGCCCCCGAAATGAAATCATACTTAGGAGACTGTGTATGTGAACTATTACTAGTACACATGCATACAGACTGGCAAGTCTGTATGCGCATGCAATCCGATAGCAATTCAGTTCAGCAGATCGCGAGCAGCTCATGACAGCTTGAACTTCTATTAAAGCGCAAGTTCATAAATTATTAGCCGAATGTCCTTCCTGACGCTAACAATCTAACCGATCGTCCTTTAGAGCACAATGAGCAACAAGATGGATCGATTATATATAAAGACCGTCACTTCTAAGCCAATCTTGCCATGTTCATGCAATTTGCAGAAGCTGCAATAGATTAACTCCGGATTTATCATTAATGAAGATGATTACATAAGTTGTAATTTATGGATAACGTTCACGTGATCCAGTCATTTCTTGGTTAAGGTATTAAGGCATGGTTCAAACAACAAAACTGCTGCTTTTACGTCTAGTATTAACTTGTAAGCACTTCAATAAATTCAATATCAATACAAAATTAAAACTTTAAAAAAATTGCATAAGTTATTAATTGAGTGGGGTAGGTTCTCAGCTAAATGTTTTTTTTTGGCAATATTTACTTCCATTCTCGCAATTACATTTGAAAAATCATTGTCCATCTATATTTCCACCAATTATGGACAGAAAATACCGGAGACCAATAACAAACAACCCCACAAACTTAAAATAACAAATAAATGATACAAGGATATTGTTCCAACCAGTTCTACAAAAGTAAAATCTTGGGTAAACAATTTCACCCAAAGTAAAGTATTGATTTACATATTAGAACAGAAAAAAATATAATTCATGACATGCCTCCATATGGGCATCGGTCCACAGTATTCGACTGGCTGCGAAATCGATTGTAAGGCCATTGGGCCAGCCGAGGTTTTCACTGACCAGAACGGTACGATCTCTTCCATCCATACCAGCTGATTCAATGCGAGGATTTGAACCCCAATCAGTCCAATACATGCGCCTAACAAGAAAAATCAATCTTACTCTATATTCAATCATTTAGCATTAATTAATTAAGTTTGTATTTTGAAATTTAATTTTTATCGATGTATTTAGCTTACAGATTAATTCAAATGTAATATCCATGTACTTAGAGTAACATTTTTCCAAATTGCTATGTTGAATATAACTGTTGATATTCAGTGGCCGATGAAAAAGAAATAAACAGTAAAAATAAATGTTTACATTACTTGATGTAATAAATCAATACAGCACATTCAATCTTACCCGAATGCATAGTGCAGCGCGATGGCTCGGGGTTTCTCCACGTCCTGGTGCACGAGGAGTGCAACGGTGCGTGACGGTGCACTCAAATCCGCCACAAGGATACCAGGACTCGTGTCAGAGCTCACAGTCCAGTACAACTTCTGTCCAACCGAGTCCACGGCGATTCCTTCAACCTGATCAGGACAAAACACACACACAGAGATTGTCGTCTTGAAAGAAGCAACTATTGCACATAAATTACAACGGTTTTAATACTCTCAGTTACACAGTTAAAGATTAACCAGTGGTGGTTTATGATCAAGAGAGGGGAATTGTAGGGCAAAGGGGAAACACACACGCTTTAAAATACACGAGCATGCTTAACGAGAGTATGTTCAACAGCTGTAGAACTAAGTTGGAAAAAATCAGCAGCAGCATTACAATAACGTTGCAAAAATATGAAAGTGGAAAGCGAAAATGTACGATTTCTCTTCATTGAAAAAATTGTTCCATGAAGAGAAATCATTGATCAATTCTGGAAAAATCATCAACAAAATCTTGCACCGGACAAGTTTACAGCACCAACAAACAAGACTTAAACTAGTCTTAATTTGAAAAAACTCCTACAAGAATCTAAAAACATAAATAATAATATATTCACAAAGTGCAAAGAAAAGCAGCGGTCAGACTTACAGGATAGAGCAAGTCGACAATCATATCTTCCACAGGAGTCGAGTCGTCGGCAAGTGATTTGGATGAAATCTTACGAGCTGCATCGTCAAACCAGTAAACTATGTCTTCCAAACACAACACACGCATATAAATTTATATGCGTGAAACATTTATCCTTCATGAATAAAACACATACTCTATATCATTCCACAGTTTACAATAATTGATTGTTGATTTGACAACTAACATTTATGGCAGTCGATCATAACTTGGCCTGAAGCATAAAAAAAATTCAAACATTCTTTGAAAATTTAGAAAAAAGCAAATAAATAAACTTGTTTTATAAAATAAATTTATTCTTAAAAATGCAAAAGATACTGAGATCAGTGAGAAAAATTGCACAGTATTTTCATTAATTTTGTTTCAACGTTCAACTCTTCCTAATAAACACCAGTGAGCAAAGCATTCAAATGAAAGAAAGCAGTCAAATCGATTCATCGTATTTTTGTAAACCAATTTTTGATCGCTACCACATAAGTACTCGTAACATGTGTAGGAAGTTTCAAATATTTTCCACCCTCGGGTGAAGGGAATTGTGGTCAAGAATGCTTCATAGTGATGTGCTTGGGAAGAAAGCGAACACTTTCATCACCAGAATACAATAAAGCAAAACCTAGCCTGCGTGCAGTGGAACAGAAGAATTGTGCTGAAAATTACAACAATGTCATAATAATACAATAATCAAATAATTATAACATGAAATGGAAATATAATAGTACCTTATGTTACAAAAATATAACACTATAACCATCCAAATAATGACAAACAATACGAAATAACATGCAATCCATAAATAAATGCTAAAAATAAAAGCCAATAGCATGTCGTATAAACTACCTCGCACTGGATCCACGGCCACAGCCAGAATCTTCATAGACTCGCCTGATGCAACAACACTGGGACTCAGATACGGCACGTCTAATGAGACGACGTTGATTTCCGTTGACTGAGCGACAACGAGGGCGCGTTGCAGCCGTTTAGCGCAGGTTTTGTTGTCCTGTGTGAGCTGGTACCCAGCCACACATGCGCAAGTGTGCTTCACAGGGGGCGGGGTCATTCCGGTGTAGTTCTGAGCTGAAGGTGTCAGCAGACAGATGTCACTGCAGCCCCCATTGCTTCGCTTGCACGGGTTGGAAACTACAGACACGTAAACAAAATTAACATGCAACACAATATTTTCTACCTAAATATTTCTTTGCATCATTGAATGGATACAGAAGATAATATTGTCATAGAAGAATGATAACAAGTTTTACTTAATATTATTACACGCTGATTCGTCACACAAATCATAGAGCTTTGCAATAATGTTTTTTATTCTGTAAAATAGAATCCCCTTTCGACCACAGAACCGTTCATAAAACGTTTCTGAGAACATAAAACAATCCACAGAAACACAAAAATTACGACAGTTCTGATCATAAAATAAACATAATATAATAAATATTTTCAGATGCCAGTAGAAAACGACAGTAAATAGTAGTAGCCATTAAACTCACCACTGTTTTACACGCAGATCACACACAGATGACACAAACTTTGCATTTCAAACAACTTACACACAAGAAAATACCGTGCTTAGAATGCTGTAGATATTGTGACCTCTTCTGACCTCTTTCGAGGTCAGTACAGTCTGACTGCCGCTGTTTGAAAAATAATTATTATAACTCGCTGCATCAGATCTCTGATTGGTAGGCTGTAAATAAATCATAGACACTCTCACATCGATAACAAAAGCAACTTCCATTAGAACATTGAATTAAATCAAATATATATCCGGAATCCAACCTGAAGGTCTGAGTCGATGGAACACATGGATATCCTTGAGATCAGATCTGTTGGACACCAACAACTGTACGTCCGTCGTGTTGTAACAGTCAACGGACTTGATGCTATTGGTTCCTGCTTCCGTCCAATAGAGACGATCCATGTGAAGTGCTATTCCCATTGGTTGACGAATGCCATTGCTAATTAACGTCTGATAACATCCAACAAATAGCAATGAGAAAATATATTAGTCAAGAGAATGGGCTGTTTTGTAAAAAATCAGTATTCGCCAGATGGCTACGTGTTCCAACGGGACAATTTGGCATAGTTAATGATCATTGGGCCATTAACGACCCAGTTATCAATATAACCCAATCCAAATCAATGATCTATTTATAGGCACCAATCAGAAGCAAACTGGGGCCCGTAGTACCACGACG
>JAQFYQ010004298.1:0-10001 GCA_034694885.1 Buchholzia appendiculata | reverse complement strand
ACATCTTTAATCAGTCTATTTGCTTTTGAACTCTTCCTACGTAGACAAGGATCACTAGTTCAAAAGCTGCACGCAGCGTTGCATCCAATACAGCTGCCCTGTCAAAAGTCGATTAGTTCGAAGTTCAATAGCTTGTCGCAAACGTAGTTTCACTAGACGCCGGTGACACCGGATCACAATCGAGGCTTATTATGTACATGTGAGTTAGTTAGTTTAAATATGTTAATTATATTTATTAAGCCATCGAAATCAGTGCATTAATTTCACATAGATATTTGTTTGCAACGATTGATGATCCAGCTTTGTTTTCTTGTCAGTATGTTGCACATGAAGTGTGTTCATTAAATAGCAAGATCTGCACTAAGTTGTTACTGCTGTGAAAACTGACCAGTGGTCAACTCTGTTGACGGAAGTGATTGCTCGGAGATACTTGCAGCTCGACCCAACGCAAGCAGCGGCGTGTACACGATCGGATCCGCGAATAAATCAGTTCAAGTTTACTGCGACATGACGACCAATGGAGGAGGATGGACGGTATGAAGGCATATGTAGTTTTGATCTACGTATGTGACTTTGTGAATTGAATGCAACTTTTTGATCAGCGATCTTGTGCGGCACAGATGATAAGAATTTTAGTGCCAGACTTGAGTGAAAAAAGCGCGCAAACGATCGTGTCGTGGCACCGTAAAGTTATCCGCGATATATTCAACAATAAAATAATTGATACTTTTAAAATTGCAAAAAACATATGAAAAAAACGATAATATACGAAATTAATGCGCACATACCTTTAAACTTGCTAAAAGTACGAAACTAGACTAATAACATACTGCGGAATGTTAAATAGAGAAATTTGAAACCGCAATGATAAATCGTTTTTTAGACAAACTTGAACATTTTGAACTTTAATCCACTTCGATAGTCATATGGCATTTGGATTCTAATGATTATTTCATTATGACTAGGACATCGAAACTGAAGAAGAGAGTCGTGAACACGTTGAAACGTTTAGGATTCCTTGTGATCTGTGATATACTTTTACATGTAGCTTGTTAAACCCCACATAACACTCTTAGCTATATCTTATGACTCATACGTTCAATTAGACTTGGCCACTTGTTTCATAATTATTCGACTTTTGCGTTATTAGTAACTGCATCACCACGAATAGAATCAAAACCCGTTTTGGAAATATTAAATATGTCGGGTCAGTATGGTACACAATTTTGAATGTGTTCTCAATTCGCGCACCCTGCACTATTTCAGAGCAAAGAGCTTGTCTTGTTTAAGCAAAATTAATGGAATGTGTGATATAATGAAATAACAGCGGTACAGGTTCATATACGGCGACTTGCTTGTTGTTGCTACATGTATGTATCGTTGTTTTGTCAATTTCCAAATGTTACTCAGTTAGTGGTAAAATCATTGGTCGTCTTGAATATTTTAGTGCAGCCATGATTGCGATTCCTCTGGCGACGGTGGTGTTCTCCAACTGTACCGCACAATCAAAGCTCCTAGAGTAGGAAGTGTATCTTTCGCAAGTTCCCTTTGGCAAGAAAAGTGCGTCAGACTTTTACTAGCTATGTCCAATCAGAAAATTTCAAAGAAAAAAATGTTTGTCGCTGCGTGAACAAATGACACCCATAATATCTGAAATGTTGCATATATTTTGATCTGATTGCTTGTATACACTGAATTTCAGCATAAGAAGATGCTTTTTGAAATACGTATGTTTTTAATACAAATCATTTCAATTGATATATAATTTAGTATGTTATTAAAACACTACAGGTTTTTCAGCGTCGTCAAGACGGATCGGTAAAGTTCTACAGAAACTGGTGCGAGTACGAGCACGGATTCGGTTCGCTAAGCGGAGAATTCTGGCTAGGTACTTTTGTCGTCACAATCATTACACTATTTCATCAATGCAACTTGCACAGCGCATTTTGTTGCCTTAATTGTGTGTAAACGTTTAGAATTGGTTTAAAAGTAGAGGTAAGAAAGGATGGAGAAGTAATTGCTGATTTGAACGGTTTCCATATAATTTAATGTGTTAAATGTTTTCGTTCAGAATAAATAAGATCAAGTAGGTTTTGAATTGAGCTAAGAAATTTATTCATCGAGAGTTTTCAATTGTAATTATTCACGTTTACCGAACTTCTGATTCTATATATCGTTTAGCTGGTACTGCATAAACTAATGCATTCACAATTATTTGGTTTTCGCAACTTGCGTTTTTTTATTTCACAGCTACCTTGAACTGGTAGAAGTAAACAATTCGGTGGAATTTTTAAACGGTTTAGTCGATCACGTGATTCTCTGAGTGATCTTTCAAAGCTATGTTGGGACAGATTTTCCTGCTATCGCTTGCTAGCTATCTCAATTGACATTGGATAACTTCCAAGTATTTTACTAAAGTTGATTTATATGAACATTAATTCACCATAAGACAATGGTAGTACAAATGAAAGCAGAAAAACCATGAAGAAAATAACTGAGAAAATTGAACACATAAACATATCGGTAGCAATAGCGAGATTACTGAGCAAAGCGCACAATCATATCAGCAAAGGATAACAACTCGAATACTGTATCTATTTAAAATTATACTTCTTTAGACAGTCAGTTTGAAACCGTACTTATTAGACAATATTATTTATTTGCCTATAAAGATTCTTATTGCAATTTAAACTAATAGCAGTGTGCATTCAACTGTAGTAGACTAGTCTTGCGTGAGTAACTTCTAGCTTCTACATAAACCATAAAGTTAATTAATCATTCTCTATGCTAACACTGGTAATAATTGCAAATAGAGCTACTAATCCAGTAATTGTCTTATGACTATTACCGCGTTTCGCGTAGGTAAATACATTTTCTTGAAATAGCTAAGCATATGTTGGTAGCATTCGTGAGTTTGATTACTTCGCTTTCCATACGTTCCACGCACAGGCAATGACGACCTCGTAACCATTACCGCAAATCCTAAGCGTTACGTACTGAGAGTAGAGCTGGGAGATTGGAGTGGGAACTACACCTACGCGGAGTATGAGGACTTCAGCGTTGGAGGAGCAGGGGAAAAGTACAAATTAAAGTCTCTTGGAACATACTCTGGAAATTCAGGTTAGCAGTCTAACAGTTGTTACAGTTTTCACGTAATTGGACATTATATCGTAGTGGACTGCTGTTTCAGAATATGAGTCACAGCAAAAATGATCTATAAGCGGTCGCACATCAAAAATCAGTATAGAAATAACTGTATGAATAAATAATGCATACGATACAGGAGACATATTAATTATGGACAGTGGCTACACACAATCGGTAATACAAGAAGATAGAGACCTGCGGTGTCGAGCGAGTAAATCTAAGTAGTATAAACCAAAATGAACTTAGCCTAAACTAAGTGAAATCATTTATTGAAAACCTTACATGCTGGCTATCGATTTTAATTCGCCATGATGCCAAGATAAAACAAACTCCTAATTGAAGCTACTCATGTATTGCGAAAATGCAAATATTGTCGTCGCATTGCCATGGTCATCTAAACGGGGTCAGGGTGCTACAATAAGACGTCAGTTTACTACCTAGCGTTATTTAGATAGTACCAACTTACTCTCTTCCGTAACGGCGGGTCATGTTGCGCGAAACCAAATATCCAAATATTTCTGCCCTGGATTTGCATCTAGAAATTACTTCATAAATGACGAGTGATTAACTGACTGATCCACTGACCGTTTTCTGAGTAGCGAGTTGTCAACCTGGTCAGCTTGCAAGCTGAGTTACAAAGATAAATCTATAGCTTGTTTCAGATGTTTTGAAGTTCCTTCTAGAACATGTATTCTAGTGTTTAGCTATTCTAAAGAGATGACTTTGAAAGTTAACCAGATTTCTGTAATCCGCAGATCATGCTATTTAATACACAATTTCATGCTCCGAGTGACATTCAATCCTAGCGTACAGTGTTTATGTGCGCCAATGACTACCTAGGTGTGAAAATAAAAAGCTGAGTTCAAAAATGAAGCGTTTCGGCATGCGCATAGCAGCAGTGAAGTTCCACGCGAATGTAATCGAATTTAATATCCAATGATTGAGAGGACAGCCAGCAGAGAATCATGTGAAGAGAATTTTATCAGAGTCCAATATCTCTAATCTAGCACCCAATAGAATGTTTGTTAACGTGTTTACCACAGTGTATTGATATAACATCTTCAGCAGTGCTGCTGATCAGTTTTTGTGCTGCGTTTGTGGCTCCAGCACCCGTATCGACTGTAGTTCGAGGTCCGATTGTGTTTCTTACCCGATACATCTCTTAGCGCCTAGGTTTACATCGCAGTGAAAAGACAGAACAGACAGGAGTTGACGTGCATGCAGGTTATTGTGATTATCAGTCGGCATCGATAAATATGGAGGGAATCTCTCAGGGAGGTGTTTTATTTTCTTGCGTTATTCTTGTCTATCACAGGTGACTCTCTATCGTTTCACGTCGGCATGAAATTCTCGACTTATGATCAAGACAGCGATACGGACAGCAAGCGCAACTGTGCTGAATCGTTCCGCGGCGCCTGGTGGCCTGTCACTCGTCCAATCTAAACGGAGAGTATAACAACACTGCCTGTGATCAAGGTGTGATCTGGAGTCTCTGGCTAGGCAACGCGTACTCTCTGAAGTTCACTGAGATGAAAATACGCGCTGTGTGAGCAAATGAATAATTATTAATTCATTTCATATCAATCCGCATTGCTTCTATAATGATCTAAAGTCGCTGCATAAATGAATCAGTTGGAATCTTAGGTGCAATAGCTGCTCTTGCAAAAATACTCACTGCAACTTGTTAGGCGCATGTTACAAGGCACGTGTTAGGTGCTCGTTGGGCACTTGTTAGACATTGTTAGACAATAATTGTTAGGCACTTGTTAGACACTTGTTAGACACTTGTTAGACAATAATTGTTAGACACTTGTTAGACACTTGTTAGACACTTGTTAGACACTTGTTAGACAATAATTGTTAGGCACTTGTTAGACACTTGTTAGACAATAATTGTTAGGTACTTGTTAGGCA
Source organism: Buchholzia appendiculata (assembly GCA_034694885.1). NCBI lineage: Eukaryota > Metazoa > Annelida > Clitellata > Enchytraeida > Enchytraeidae > Buchholzia > Buchholzia appendiculata. The sequence goes on along the minus strand of JAQFYQ010004298.1, from coordinate 4,940 downwards.
CTTGTTAGACAATAATTGTTAGGTACTTGTTAGGCACTTGTTAGACACTTGTTAGACAATAATTGTTAGGCACTTGTTAGGCACTTGTTAGACACTACTTGGGTGTCTGTTAACTATACCAGTTGCATTGGAGTCATGATGTGTGACGATGTGTGATGTGACGATGTGACGATGTGTGATGATGTGTGTCATGTTGTGTGACTGGCGAGTCATGCTTGACTATTACGTAGCAACAATTGGATCATGACTATTGATTGAACATTTTTCTTCATAAATTAAAAATCATTTCACAATGTATGTAAATTCTGAGTGATTGTGGCACCATAATTATGGCCTAATGGAATTAATTTAAAATATGTTTATAAATAAAATATGTATACAACTTCAGTGATAATCGCTGTTATCCTATGTCCTCAATATTGATCAAGCATCGTGCTATTATATTACACTTGATGTATATTGAATGGATTATAAAAAGTGAATCCTGCCAATGATTTGCCTAGAAAACAGAATGATGATGAAGCAGTTAATTCAACCGAAACGTTACGCCGATAGTCGAACTGCGGACAATCTTTTGTCCATTCAATTAAAAATCTGCGGTTAGAAATGTTTTTGAGTTAGGAAATTGTAGCACGTAACTGAAACATGAGTTAAAGCAAAACATTTCCGTGATTACAGAGTAAAACTGCTCGCAAAAGCATTAAACAAGCTGCAGACCTCTTCCTCCCTTTTCGTGAAATAAACAGAACATTCGGTTTAGGCACTAATAACTTTCACTAAAATAGTCTGACAACTGCAAACTCATTATTTGGACTTGTCACAATCTCTACAAATACCTACATGTACAATCTCATTATTTTGACGCATTTGCAGAAATTGCTCTAACAACGATTCAGTCTATTTGCTCAGTGGCCTGCTCGACATCTACTACTGAAATAGAATTAATTACAATTCATTCGAAACAATGTGTGAATGCATCAAGCATTAGGATTCAATCAATTAACAGCAGACAACCGCACTGCAGACATATTGAATCCCGTGCAGAATCTGTGTTGGAATACAGAATACATATTCAAATCATTGTAAAAGATTCAATGTAACCACTCACACAATAGTGAGAGGTAAATAATTAATTGCATATGCACAGCAGCCTTAGAATCTTGTTCGGTGACATTCATTCAATTATTTATCACTGAGTAGTTTTCTTAAATATAGCTGTATTCAACTTGTCGAAAGTATAATCGTTTATTAGCCAGACGTTTAGTGGCCATTACGTTCGCAGAAACGATGTTCATCTGAAGCGCTGAGTATATTCAAGACATAGTAAGTTCGCAGCGCGATTAGCAGAGAAGCGATGATTTGACAACGGATATGTGTTGATGGGTTGCTCTGTGCATTCAGAACTAGTGTCGAGACGTTATACAATTGCACTTGTCTGAAATTTGTGCAACAAATTTGAACGAATAACACCCCCCCCCCGAGCGAAACAAAATGGGAGCTATCTTTCTGAAATTCATCGTTGGATTACTGTGCATTAGCGCTCGCCCAGCAGGGTCACAATTATTGATTGCTTCTCGCTATGCAACAACTTCAAGTGATGTCCATTCCATGCAATGTCGCAGCGACCCTCCCACTGCGTCGTTCAAAGTCAGGTCGCGTCTTGAGTGTGCCGAGCGATGTAGTCAACCGTCACCAGTCAACTGTCATGCTTTTAACTACAGACAGATGGAGAAAACTTGTGATCTGTTCAGCTCGTCCGACATCGAAACTACTGATTCTATCTCAGATTGCGTTCATTACAAGGTGAGTGGTCTAAAACAAGAATGTAACGTGCGCCAGCAGCATAATTATCTGCGCCAGTAGAATAATTAGTTTTAATGGCATAATCAAGCAACTGTGTAGTCACAAACATTATGAAGAAATGAATTTAAACTAAATTTAACTAATTCTACATGTATTGGTTCTTCTGTTTTGAAAAATCAGTTTGAATAGAACTAAACAAATAAACCTTAAAATAAATGCAACCAATGTAATCAAGCTAATACTATTAATTTCGGACCGTTGATCGTTCGAAACTGCTAATATTCAAATTTCAAAAGTCCCAACAGTAGCAGTAACTAAAGCAAGGACGATTTTAATGTTTTATTAAAGCCTGTCATAGAACGCTGATTTAGAAGCATACTGTATGGCATATTTTGTTACGCTGAGGTGTATCAGCCTATGTTGAATACTTATTGTGAAAGATTGATTTTGTTATGATTTCAGCTATTTCTTAATTAAATAGATTATATTGGTGGAACTTTCAGATGGTGACTTCAGACCAGCCAGGTAAATCGCGAACAGCTTCTTTTTTTGTTCAATTCCTTTGTCGTACAGAAGCATGGCCGTTGCTACCGGTGCTACCGGCTTTCGTTACATAACTGTTTGCAACGAATGTGATTTTAAAATCATGTGTATGTCATTCAGGATATTTTTTCGATTTAGCTTACTTAAAAACGTTTCCATTTTGGATACGTTTTTTGATGCGTTTTGTAGTAGCTGATTTTTTAAATTTAAATGAGAGGCGTGCATATTGTGAAGATTCGGTTTAAAATCGTATCAATACCTAGACAGAGAGACTTGCGAACTAAAATATGGAAAGAAAATCCAAAAGACACACACATGCATTTAGGCACAAATTTCCAGTGATTGATTTCCTTTCGGCTAGAGTTTGAGTTCCACATTTGGTGTGGTTAATAAAAATAAGCTTTCTAACAAATGTATGTATCATCTATAGAGACAATCATCGAATACTGCACTTGATATTGTAACTCCATTTTTTCCATTCAATGCAGGGGCATTGCCATCTCATTTAGCACAGTCTACATAATGGCTATTCCAGTTGGCGTGGTAACCTTCACTGTAAAAACACGTGCAACCGTTAATCTGCATTCAGTTGGAAATTTGGGCCTACACACCCCTGATTAACCAAGGTGTTTCCCGTTCATTACCAATGTAGGCAATATTCAACTGTTCAGAGGTAGGGCGAGATATCTGTAGATAATATTGTCGTAATTCGGAGAGTTGCTCTCTGCAGTATCTTATTGTTGGAGTCGCTTCGCTAACTGTTAGGCCACGCAACACGCCGTTCCCAAAAAGTATCGATTGTGAAGCACACGTTGAAACTATACTATGATTCATTCGTGTAATTAATTTCATGTAATGTAACTAAGTAAGACCCCCCGAAATTAAAATAATCCAATTGACAAAGGTTGCATATGCATTGCATTGCCGCGTTGTGAGGGTGAAACTACCTCAAGTTCGTCCATTTCTATCCGTTGCTCTGGTTCGAGTCAGGTCGCATGCCCGGTTGTGACCCATTAGAAGACGAACATTGTTTATCTAGCATAACGGTCTATTTTTGAGCCTTGTCGGTTAAAAGTGCCGTTGTACCGGTGTTACACCGGTTAAAAGGATGTAGAAGTGAGAATCTGATAACTAGGTTGCCGAGAGTAGTACAGGGTAATAAGTCCCTATTTTGCCTGGTTGAAAGGTACTGTTATGCAAGCGAGGGCTTAAACCTGATATAATCTTATTTTACTTCGAGACTAAGCTTGTATTTTATGTTATTCTACCACTTGGTACTCTAAAAAGGGTCATCTTGTTCAGTTTTGTTGTGGTACATAATTTCTGAAAATACTTGTTGTCTGATGTTATGCTTGTCAGTTATCTGGTCGATACTTCGAATTCGCCTGAGGAATTCGGGATTGTGTTGAATAATTCACGACCACATCTTGACTATCTTTTTTATTTCATTGACAGTCTGATTATCAACTGAACCAAAATGAAGTCAACAAAATTGTCTGCAGCTTGGCTCAGGTGCCAATACTCCGTGTTTATTTCCACTAGCCCCGTGCTAATAGTTCGTCATCTCCGAAATTGCCAGCACTCTGTCGGCTTTATGATCATTATTCCACCTGCTTTTTGGAAATTATTATTTTTTCAGTCTCTACAATTAATTTTCCGTTAATGTTTAATTGATTTCTAACTTAAATTTTAATATTTGTATCTTTCTCAGCTAACACTTGGTTTGTAATCTAAATTTAATGATATCCACCGAACGCATTTCTTCGCCTGAAAATATTTGTCCCGAATATTTATACTGTGAAGTTGATTCCTTCCTGGCAATTTCCACGTATGTATTTAAATGTATACTATTTATCTGCAAAAGAACAAGAATACCTGTTAAGAAAGTTTAGTAAATTAAATTTGTGGATTAAACACCAAAATATTATATGTTCATTACCAGCAAAATGGCTTGAAACATTTCAATCAAACAGTTAAGAGAAATCACGGAAAAACAAATAATATATTATTTGTGTTTTAGATTTTTAACAAGCGCTCATTAACCATCAATGATTCTCAAATATCGAACATTTTTCGCTCAGTAACCTTATGGGCAAATGTTCCCTGTTTCACTCGTCGAAATTCCGATGAATTTGCTTCATTTGTAGAAAATCTTTAAATATCTAATTAAATATGCATATTTGGCTAGGTGCATTTTATCTGCGATTTATTTACGGAAATTCGGGTCTATGACAGCTTCTACATCGCACTGCAAAAGTCATTTCTGCCCAGACTTTATTCTATTATTAAGAATTTAACTTATATAAACAACGAATCTTTTGTCTTACAAGACTGCAAGCAGCTTTTCTCACATTGAATGACTGAATAGAATGAATTATTAATTTGTTGTTCGTCGAATTATCAAAGTATCACAGATTTTAGTGGTATATTATGCAGTGCATGTAAATTCGTGTTTTTTCAAGTGCATGTACATATGCTGCAATTCTACGCGCTGTTGTGGAGTTGCTTGTCAACTGACTAACATGATGCCTAAGCATCATGTTAGTCAGTTGATAAGCAACTCCAAACTTAACCAAACTTAAGACTGTACCGCC
>JAQFYQ010004297.1:0-10002 GCA_034694885.1 Buchholzia appendiculata | reverse complement strand
GTGACCAGATTCATAAAGTTATTTTTTATATAGCTTTTCCTGGTAACCTCGTTTATTTGATTTGAAATATATTGTAAACTGTTTCTGTAATGTTGGAAAATAAATATCTCTCTCATTTCTGAGCTCACATTTCTGCTTACCAAATTATATGTAAAGTATGTCTACAAAGCAACTCGATTTATAAGCTGATGTGGTCACATTCAGAGTTTTGCAGTGGACTGATTGTTATATTTTTATGTAATAGGTATGTCATATACTTTTGATGATTATAATGATATAATGATATAATATTGATTATGATGATTAGCTTTGTCTTTACACTATGCTGGTATTAGGCTAAAATGTGTGCACCGCCACTTACTTGTAATGGTTATTTACATTTGTATACACCTTGCTTCGTATAATCGTTGATTGTGTACAAACTAGTGGACTTGTGATGTTGTGTATGTACAAAATGTTATCTATTGATGTTGCTTTCTGCTGCTGTAGGAGATATGTGTCGGTATCCTTGGCAACATGGCGTGTGTTCCGTCTGTGTGCAAGGATATTGGAAGCAACAGAAAGCTCATGTTAGTCTGCACTGCATGCTGCTCATTGATAATGTTTCTTTGTTAAATTTCTGAAGTATTTGTTCAATGGAATATAATTTAATTACTTTAATTGACGTGGATTGAAGGCACAGATCAATCGGGATTGATTGTGTGTATTGCATGGACATTTGCTTTGCGTCAATGTTTCGTTCTCATTTTGTAAACTCTTCAATGAAACATCAAATATGAAACATCATATTGTATATAGCAAGAATTTCTTGAGATCATCAAGTTAGATAGGGGAGTGAATGTCATTGCAATAGTTTGAGCCCTTGGGGTGTGAATTTTAACTTGTTTTGAATCTAAATTTGTCTGAATCTAAATTTGTCTGAATCTAAATTTGTTTTACTACCATTTTTAATATACTAATGACTCTGTGTAACAATTTTTTTTGTCATCGACACTCGTTAGTACAGCTTTTCTTGAATCAGTATTAGATTATTTTGGCCTAAACCATTATTTTGAAAGTAATTTTTTGTTTAGAAAGGATCAATGCTTCAATTTTTAATTACTGAGGTTGTTTTAGGTGTTTTATTATATGGTAATTATGGTTGTTACATTAAATTAAGAAATTACACTTACATTGTATGCATATTTGTATTTTTAAAGCTTTTAATTAAGTAAATCATAAAATAAAAAAAGTTAATAATATCAAAAATTGAGATGCTTCTTGTTTTATAATGTTGTGCACAGGAAATATGAACTGTTATATGTTCTTTTTTCAGTGAGTTGCTGTTAAGTTTACTGGAGACACCAGACACTCCAACTTTAGTTGAAGCGACAAGGTATTTGTATTCCATTGCGAGTAGTTTTTCAGACAAGTGCAACATGTACCATATAATGTAACACAAAACTTAACATAATATAATCTGTGCAGAAATTGCGATAATTTCTTAATCAATTTTCAGAATAACAAGACAAATTTATGAGAATTATATTAAAATTATCAATAATTTTATGTTTTTAGATTTGTTTCTTTCTGTTAGTGACAGCTCGTGTATATTTTGTTTTTTGTAGACAAATATGAGAGTGTTCTGCTTTAGCTTTGATTAGATTGCTACTGCTTATGGTGATTTTAAATATCTTACATTTGCAAGAGATGTACAGCTTTTTACCAGCTTTATGTCTGTGTATTAGTTTTGTTTGTGGTTAAATTACTATCTGAAGATAAATGTGATAGCATACTGTAAATTTATTTATTAAAGCATGCTTTGCTGTGTTTTACCATATACTTTGTTATTTTTATTTATTTTAGGTGCTATAGTCAGTAATGTCCAGTAGCATTGATGTGTTTAATTATTATCAATTAATCCCATGCAGAGATTTGAGTCTCATATAGATTTGGTGCTCGCATAGATTTGATGTTTGCATAAATTTGGTTCAAAATGATGGCAGTAATTGTTGCAGTTAGTAATATGTGTAATCCTTGAATGCACTGATTCTACTGATCATGTTGTTTCTATGTCGACTATCATATATCGCATAGCAGCTCTGTGTAGCAGTTATGTATAACATCCACAATTCCACATGTTCAAACTTGTTTCATAGATTGTTGCACACTGGATTGTCGAGCGCCGACAGTGAGTCATGGATCGCAGCTATCAAAGAGACGCCGAGCCTCGTCAACAGCTTACACTTCATGCTGCAGAGCTCCACTAGCCGTACGTAGTCGTAGACCTCAGTATAAAGCATTCATTATCTGAGTAACTTATATTATATTATCATTATATTAGTATATAGCATTCACTATATTAGTAACCTGGTTGTGTATTTGAAATCATCAGTCGTTGACTGTAATAACTTGTCAACGTTACTCTGATGAAGTTCAGTAACATGGATAGTAAGATGAGGTTAAGAAAAAGCATCCTAGTTGATTGAGTAATTGTGTTAGCTTACTAATGTACCAGATTGATTATGATGTTGATGGCTGTTTATAATGTTGAGCTTGACAACAATATAGTTTCATAGATTAAATTGTGTTGAAGAAAAAAAATCACAATATTTTATTATTGTTTGAACATAAGTAGTAGTCGCGAATAATGTATATTAAATAATTTGTTTATTTATTTTGTACTTGTAGTCGGTGCAAGTTAATATCTATGGATAATACAATTATCAATCACTAAGTATTTTTGCTGTTTAGATGAGCTGTTGAAGAATGCGGGTGACTTGATTGCCAAATTGCTGGAGATTGATGATGAAGTCTGCTGCCAGTGGAGCAGTCCTGACATGGTGCTGTCCGTCATGGAGGCCATCAAGCAAACTGGGTATATCTTACTTGTGTCAAAAATTCCAGATGTAAATTTTTCGCGGTAGTCATATCTTTTCGATTTAAGTTAAAGATATATTTATCACAGTTATAAGTTTTAGTCTGTTTTTTAGGTCTTTTTGGGCGAGACTTGTCAGAATTGGTTCTTGTCATTAAGGCATGGTTCTTGGCATCCTCGTCACAGAACTTTTTCATAGCCTTCTTTCCAATAATCTCTGTACACCTGCATCAAACTTATTAACTAGATTAACTTTGTGAAAATTGAAAAAGCTTTAAAAAATTTCTTCTTTTTAATGAAGATTTTGTGGGTTGTTGATTATATTCGTATTCTTGTTGCATGTCTCTCTGTTTTAGTTCTCATGCGAGTGATGTGCTGGAAACTTACCTTCATGTACTTCAGCTCATCTCCACCACGGAGATTGGTGTTCAGGCTCTCGGTAGGATATGTTGTTGTCATTTACATGAAATATGTGTGTAATGCTTCTATTTCAAAGTTAAAACATTGCAACGTACTTGAGAACATTAAACTGCAGATTGATTTTTAGTTTTGATTGAAGACTAGCTATGTTGTGGATTTCAGTGAATTTTGTAAGAAGAAGATTGATTTTGAGGTAGAAGATTGTGGTTCATGTTGTAACTTGTGCTATTAACAATTTGACCTTGATTTCTATAAAATGTAGTTTTAGTTTTATGCTTGAAATATGATATTTGCATATGGATAGTTGAAGTTGAGTATTATGGGGAGAAATTCTGGTGTGTAGTCCTGATTAATATTTTGACAATGAATTACATTGTGTGACCAGACTTCTGCCAGCAATTAATTTGTTACTGCTCTATTATTTTATTGCACAAATTGTGTTTTTGTACAGAATGTTCTATGCAGCCATAATTCATTTTTTAATTGTTCTGAACAATAATTATGCACAATAATTATTGTGTTTTTGCATTTTGCTATGGTTTTCTCATATGAAGTGTGCATGCAATGTTGCTTCTAGTTCCTTGCTTTTGAGGAAGTTTGTCCTGATGATATTCTGATCATATTGATTGAGTTGTATGCATGAGAAGTATGTATGCTGATTGAACTGCTAGTCATTGAGATATTTACTAGAAAAATATGTGTGTTGAAGTGCTAATATTGTTGATATTGTCTTGTATGCTAGAAAATTATGTATGCTGATGTTGTTGACAGTTTCTTATGCCGTAAGAAGTATGCGTGCATGCATGATAATCTAGTATGCATTTTGCTACTGTTAGTAGAGGCTCATATGCTAGACAAAATCTGCATGCTGTAACTGTTGTTAGTTTCGTATGCGGGAGAAGTATGCGTCCTCATAGTGGGCTACTTGATGCACATCTCTGTTGATGACATCGTGAGGGTGGAGGGCAGAGAGAGCACGATCGGTTCGGCGCTGTGCGTCTTCAACGTCATCTTTACGTCGTGGGAGGAACATAGAACTTTGCTCTGTTCAGGTTCAGGAAATTCCACTCATTGATATTTCCCAGTTAGGTGTAATTTTCTTTGGAAGTCATGTTGCACAATATGGACACTGTTGAGTAGGCCTATCTTAGTTTCAAGTACAGGCTTGGGTTGTTTCTTATTAGGTTTGGGTTGTTTTGTTTAATTAGTTTGTTTAATTAGGTTTTTTATTAGGTTTGGGTTGTTTTTTATTAAGTATTTTATTATTTTTATTATTAGGTTTGGGTTGTTTTTTATTATTTCGTTTATGGATGATGGTGAGTGGTGGCTTGTAATCCAAATGTACAGCTGTAACAGTTAATAATAAAAAATCATAGTAATATTTGAAACTAATGTATTTGTTATTATGTTATATAAACCGTTGTGCTGTCATTTGTGACAATACAAACGCTCTGATGTAATTAGATTAGTGTGACTCTTGTACTTGTACGTAATTTACTCCATGGTTGTTTCTTTCAGACTTTCAGATACTACGTTGTACGCTGAAAATTCTCGACGTCGTGTATCCGAGGGTGAAAAAGCGTGCGTTCCAGCGAACAGCCTCGAGAGCAAGGTCAAACTCCAGCACACTTTCTACTGCTGGACGTGACGGAGACAAGATTTGGAACCAGAGTAAGGCTGAACGTACGCTCAGTTGTACAGCTGATATAAGCGACGGTACATGCGTTAATTTGTCGGACAGTGATCAGCGTTCGTTAAATCCGGAATTGGTTTTGACTGCAGTTGACGATGGAACACAAAAGCAGCAAGTAACTTGCCATAAAGATGAATCAAGCAGTGGTGCAATATCAGTTCTAAGTAATGCAGAATCGGTTCCAAGTGCAGCAGACCCAGAGGCAAGGGTGGAGTTAGATGTTGAGAAATGTAAGGAAGTAAAAAGCACAAATCAGCCTGGTACTGACACGGATGTGAAGCTAACTGAAGACAGCCAACCATCTCTACCAGCGAACACGTCTCCTGATGATGAACACGCTGACACAGAGTCGGGCAGAGATGATGAGCATGACGAGCACATTGGGGCACTGATGCAGAGGTTGTACGAAGTACTCTGCGATCTGCTCGCTGAAGTCGTCAAAACTTTATCGCAGGTTGGTCCATCGAAACTATTCTCTTGATTTCATGGCAGTGTTATTTTCAGTCCATCTAAAAAAGGAGATTGATTCTACTGGATATAAAATTTATGCCAATCTTCCATTCCCTTGTTGACTACACTCTTAAATACTGTTGTCAACCACGTGTGACAGTACGTCTGTAGATAGTTGTTGTTTATGGCGAGTGAAATTTATGAACTTAAAAGCTGGTAAAATTTTACCTGATGAACGAGAATTTTATTGAGAAAGAAAAGATTTTTATACGAGTTAAACTAATTTATATTTATATTTTGCTTATTCATTATATATGTATAATACAACTGTTAATTCTATAAATGAATACACTTCATCATGAGATAATCACTACTGTAGTTATTTCTAACGGTCAAAGTATAGAGTTCCGTGCTCAAACATCTTTGATTCATTTTAAATCAAATTACCCATGTGTGAACTTTATGACTTCCGCATAAAGTGTATTTATCTTGCATCGACTCGTTCATTTGTGCCAAATGACTTTCTGTGCCTTCACGAGCCGTCTTTTGACTAAAGTTGAGAACGCAGCAAGTAATGTTGGGAATAAAATAAGGCTCGGATGCTGATACATTACTAACTGATTTTACCGGACGTTGACAAAGCTATTGTGAGCAACATATGAAGAAGCAAAATTTAATCTTGGTTTGTGGAGTAACAGTAATAGCATTTCTGATGGATTGAAAGAATGGTGTTTGACAAAACATGAATTATTGTTTTTATAAATTAAATAAGGTGGTCTTATGCAGGTGGTTTTAATTAATATAATTGAGTGCTCGTAAGTTTGAAAGTAAAGTACTGTAGCTATGGATTAAGGAGAGATTGCGTGAATATCTTAAATTAGTGTCGTGTTAAAAGACTATGAGATTTGTATACTCTGTATAAACTTCTTGTGAACTCCTATGTGTTTGGTGATTCACTTGATAGAAAGCTATTTACCTATTTGTAAATGCTGTGCTGGAATGTAATGTTGACATGGGAGTCACTACAATAGCTTGTAGTAGTTTCAACACTTACATACAAAATAAATAACATGTCGTTTGATTACTTGCACACAGATAAACAAAGAGAAAGAACTAGAGAAAGAAAAGGAAACTGACAAAAAGGAGGAGGAAGACAAGTGCATGCCGGAGACAGAGAGCACTAATCCTGAGAAAGGAGCAGAAGAGAAAGCGGATGCTTCGACGCCGATGTGCCTGGTCTACTTGGATTCCCTTTGTGACCGTACGCGACTTCAGTATCTTCTGTCTGCCCTGCGTGAAGTCAAGCACGACGGAACTCTAGTAGATGCCTTGTTGACAATGGGAGAGAAATATTCTCTGGCACGATTGTGTCGAATAATTCATGAAAATGCACAGAATGGAAGTGAATAGGACCGTTGCTAGTAATGAACTGATTTCTTTGTATTAAAACTGTTTCCAAGTCTGTCGACTCCACATAGTACTGCTCCATCTCATGAGACTACAGCTATCTTCAAATGCGTTAATCTAACTGATCAGCAACAGTCTGATTTTTGTGAATGTTTATAGTGACATGTGATCAGACGTCGAATTGAAAACAGCATTGCTATACAGTAGTTTAATTTTATATTCAATTTTCGGTCAAAATAAGATGAACCATTATCTTTTATTTTGTCTTTCACAGTGCCAAGAAGTGAATTTTTTTTAAATATCATAAAACATTTGCTGAATGAGCATTATCGAAAAGTAGAGTAATTTGAATCGGTGCTTGAACCTGACGTGATGATGTACGGTCAGTAGAGGATTGAATAGGAAGTTCAACTCTGCTAAGTCTTTACTATCGGCATGCGGAAGGTCTACAGGCATAACAATCATTAGGTAGATAATACGCTTTTAGTTGGTTTTTGATTTGTATCGTCACGTCAGCACCGGGGGCTATATTGTGCTTTGATATGTCTTATTACAGTATATGGAAATTGAAAGTCCAAAACGCCGAATCTTAATTCCCATCCCTAGCTGTAACCATAATCAGTTTACGTCCACAGTGGTGAATTGATGGTATCAATTGTTAGAATTCGATATTGGACAAAGGTAAAGTTTTTGGATATGGTAGGTCCACGGGTTGTGGTGAAGATTAGGATATTTTTTAACATTTGAAACGTGTGTAGCAAGATGGCCAACAACACAAGTCAAACCGTTTATCATCGTGTGTATTTCAAGTTACGAGAGAAAAGTTCTGCGAGAGGAAATAAATTAAGTATATTATTACTCGTCAAGCAATCATTAATCTTGCATTTACACTGCACGTTTACTTGCGAATTTGAGATTGTGAGTTGATCACTAGAAAATAAACACTTCTCGAGCTCGTAGAACAATCGACAAAATAAGAACATTGTTTATGTATTTTATCACGCAAAACTTAGAAACAATGATAATTATAATGACCTACAGCTATAAAGGCAAACGCTACGATACATGGCTGCACAAATCTCGTGTTCCTCTTTCATCTAATAGGACACAACGATGTATCAATATATCATAATTTATCACATATTTCAGTGCATACAAGTTGTCCAGCATGCTCAAATAAACACGTACATTTTAGTTAACAATTAACTTCTGCTGCTTGAATATTAAAAATTTCCCATTCTCATGCGCCGCCAAGTCAAAGTCTACAAAGAAGGTATTGCTGAATTCATCAACAACCGTAAATCAGCACAGCCGGGGAAAAAATAGAAGCAATCAAATCAACTGTCACAGTTAACAAAAACATCGATCATTAGCGCATTATAAACAAATTATAAAACTTCGTTTCAACCTCTATTCTAATTAGAATAGAATATATTATTAGTAATGCTTAATTCATACAATCATACAGAAAAGTGAAGAACAAAGTTGAGAATTAAACCATCCATTCACATGCTGTGCACGTATTCAAGACTAGACAGTTTTATCCAGTCATCTAAATGCATCTAGTCGTGCACAACATGCAAAACTAAAGTGCAACGGCACCCAAGTAGATCAACATTTCTCTATCAAGTTATACATTATACGCACACTGCAACACATTACACACACACAAACATGAGCACACATTTTAGGCAGGACCAGAGGCCACTTCTCCCAACTGATTGGCTGTTTGATCCCTCCTCCCAACTGATTGGCAATTAGATCCCTCCTCCCAACTGATTGGCTATTAGATTCCTCCTCCCAACTGATTGGCTATTAGATATCTTTACTAACACTGCTGGTTTTTCAGAATTCAAAAAGATAATTTAGTATCTCTTGCTGAACTTGTACATTTGCCACTACATACAAGGAGATGTACAAACGACACATCACGACGCACTCACCTCTTAACCCAGCTACACTGCTGTTGCAATATTTCAAGATATCTGAATATTTACAGTACAGTATAACAACTGCTCTTTGATAAGAACTGCAACTTGATCTGTCCACAGAGAAAAACAGCAGAATACAGATTGCTAGTTGTTCTTACAAGTCAATGACGAGGCTTGCATTCAGGCTCATCACCATTCACATCAGACACAGAACTCTGCAATATAACAATCGCCTCAAATAATCATAAAGTTTTAGATCTAAATTCGGAATTCTCAAAGTTAACATACACATTTTACTCAATTTTTACACACAACAGGAGCTAGTGAGGACTGCACATATGTCTTGTATGCAGTGAAAGACTGCATGTACACTATTGTACAGTCAGTATTCTCTTACACATCACTGGCGGTGTACAACAGTTCAACTGTACACATTAACCACAAGTAAATCTTCAGTCCTATATACATTATAGAAATAATGAAAAGCATAGAATTTCTGGAAACAAAACAAGATATTAAAAAATGTATTACATAATCAATCAAAGCAAAAACAGAAAAACTCTGTCACAGTTGCCAAAGGCAAATCATACGAGCCCCCACCAGCTCGCTCGGAGACACTGTACGAGAGAGAGAGCGAGATATGCGCAACGAGTCTAAGGATTTGATGTACTGGCTATGTGGACCTATTCAGACAAACTGAAAGCGATTACTGCTGGAACTTTGAGCCGAGTAGTCGCTAGGATCAGCCGTCATCGTTACCCAATCGTAACGCTGCGGACGACACAGTCCTCTCAGCGACCAACCGCAGAGATCGATAAAGTTCTGCGCATAGCCCCGACTGAAAGACAACAAATAGAACACAGTGTAAGGAAGGATATATAACTTGAGTGGAAAGAATTTAAAACAGGATATATAACTTGAGTGGAAAGAAATTAAAACAGGATATATATAACTTGAGTAGAAAGGATTGAAAACCAAAGCTGCATGTGAAGATCACTAACAAACTAGTCAGTAGTCACGGTAAGCAAACAACTCGTTGCCTTTTCAAACTTCGCAACTATGTTGTTATAAGTTTATGCTAAACAGATTTATCATTTAATTTCTTATTTCTCGACAATACCTGCATAATATTTTTTATAATATGTCAGTTCTAATATAAAAGTGATTCCATCATCATCATCATCATTAGTGCTCTGCCCTAAGGCAGGTCCTTGGCATCCATTTTCTCCACAACTCACGGTTCT
>JAQFYQ010004296.1:0-10002 GCA_034694885.1 Buchholzia appendiculata | reverse complement strand
TGGCAGAAAATCGTCCTGTACATTGTAAAATGCCTATGAATTTCACACAAACCTTTGAGATTTTCCCCCAAAATAAAGATTTTCGTCAAAAGGCTCAAATTATTTCAAGCAAATGCCTAGCAAACAATCAAATTAATATCAACACGACGTATATCTTAATTTTGTAGAAAACTTGAAATTTGTGCGAAATTCAATGCTATGTTAGCCTTTCTGACACATATGGGCGTTTAATCAGCTAGATATTTATACTATAAATTATTATCCCAAAACGGTCTATTCTAGGCTGAGGGCTTGTACTAGACTTACACATTACAGGCCTTCATGAAACATAAATGTGGCCACATAGAAAATCACTTAACTATTACTGGCATCACTGCATTACATGTCATTCAGTATGTACAGAACAATCAAGTCAAGAAATTCAGAACAGTCAAAGGGTCACCAATACTAACTAAGCAAATTTTCAGTATCCTAATTGTAATGCAATGACAACCATTTTAATACCATTGTATCCATTATTGAACTGCTGAATATGTCCAATCATATTACTGGAATTTCCATTTCCCGGCATCGATCCACCTGTATTGCCATTACCTGTACAACAGCAACAACAACACAACTGTAACCTAAAACAAGAACCTGAGGCTGTCGTCACTAGGCCTTATTTCAATAGGGCCTAATATAATGTGAAACAACAATTACCGTGACCTGACACGAGTGCAAATGTACCTTGAAACAAGAAGTATTTCAAAGATTCTCAATCTAAGTTGATTCTGGATAAAATAGACCCTTTACTATTATCATATCAACACTAACTGACAATTGACTACGGCTTATCATCTATACTATTAGGATGATAATGATGATAGTGCTCTGTCCGAAGACAGGTCCTGGCGATGGTTATTTGTCTTACGTATTACTACGCATGACTCTTACCACCGATCCACTAGGCCAGATGAGCACGGGTGGGCGGCCAAAAGTCCTTCCCATAATCATCTATACTAATAACATACTAATCACTACCTAACTAGCGCTACTACCAATTAGTTACTAGCTATTATATACCCGAGTTTGGATTACTTCTACTAAGTACTACCTAACTACTAGTAATTAGTAGTACTGCTTAAAACATACCTGAGTTTGAATTATTAAACATCTGATCATCTCCAAAGTTTGGGATTTGTTTTCGTCTCTTCTTCTGTATATCCTCAAGATCTGAAAGAAAAAACAAACCAATTGCTGATCATTCATTCTGTGATTCCTTCCTGGACCTAGTATGCATTTACTGAGATTGAAACATCAGTTATCACAACTAACCGCGAGCAAGCCAAACTGCAGAGAAGTGAACTGTCTCAGTAGAGAGCAGCCAACGAAGTAAGAAGAATGTAGAAGCGATTCAATGATCAAAATCAAAATCACTAGGTGTTTATTGCGAATAATTGTGTGCCGTGCTCGAGCGAGGTCTAAGTACAAGTACTGTAGTCTGAACATATACATTATTTCATATTTTTAGTCCACGGGTGAAGTAACATTCAGGAAACTGAAGTCAGTTCCACAGACTGTAATATGTATATCAACAGAACACCACAAAGTTGATGATGAGCTACAGATCCGTTGGAAGCTGATGGCTTTTTAAAAGTCAGACAATACCGAAAAGGCTAATATCTGATGCTATATACATTGTTCAACGATAGCTATAGTACTGTTTGATAGTTTGTTAGTAAAGATAGGACAGTGGATCTGAACTTCTGAATTGTTTGAGTAAACTGACATACACACATACATGGCAAACATTCAAATCTGTGTAAAAACAGGTGACTGACCTGTTTGCTGTGGGTAGTATGTGAAAGTTTTCGGATCACTGACTTCTTGGTCAGAGAACCGCTTGAGCTGGACGTGCACTGCAATCGGTCGCTCGATTCTTGTGTCGACATACGACGGTGTACGAAACACGATGGCATACTGTACAGAAACGAATGTGATACAGATAATGTAAACCCTCACGTATACGTGGTAGATAATAGCAACCATGCATAAGTGGTAGAGAATAATCCTGCATTGCACACAAAGTTTCAAACACAGAAATGATGACAAAAACAAATAAACTTCATTTAAATAAGAATTCCAAATATAGATTCGTTTCACATAATCTCACAGATTATGCTTCACATAGGTCTTATACAGCCTCTAGAGCCCTGTTGGCATAAGGAAGAACGTCCGGCTGTAAAACTTTGCTTCAATGATAATCCCAAAGTTCAGATGCATATATGCTCTCTGCAGAGTTCAATTACCATGAGTGTACAAAGCCAAAAATTTCCTTCTAATTACGGAAAGAAAGGAAACATTATTATAACGTCCGGCTCACTTTAATTAGATGCATTGATTGTGGATGATGTCAGTTTGGACGATAAATGAACAAGAAGAAGATGAAGAAGAAGAAAAAAAACTAAAAAAATTTAAAAAATTAAAAGAAAAAACCTAAAATCCTAAAAGAAGAATAATATTGTTTAAACTTCTACATCTGCTAAAATACTAAAAGAAGACAGCTTCAAATGTTTTATTCATAATAGTTCTGAGAAAATAAAGGGAACAAGAGAGAAGAGAGATAAATAAGAGGAGAGAAAAGTTTCCCCACATACCTGCCTATGAACGTCATGTGGTGCAAAGTTTCCGTAATCTTCCCATTTAACATTGCCTTCGTGATCTTGCTCAAAAAACCTCACAGCTATGTCATCTGGACAAAAAGAAAAGCAAACAAATTACAAGACAGATATCAACTGGTAATAACTGTCACTCATTATTCAATTGAACAATTGTTTTATTTATTTTGTTTCATTTGTTGCCGATCAATTGCCGGTACGATCTGGCGTCAGCAAGAGCAAGTGATCATAAAACAATCCACCCATAGCCCTCCGGGACTATTTAAGTCCAGATGTACCTGTGCTCAGCACAGACTTATAAAAGTGAATAGTAGACTATGATAGACGGATGATGATGATTATTTGTATTCTGTTTATTACTCCGATCAATCAAGCATTACATAACAAAACTTTCGCCCAATAAGAGCAAAACAAACGTGAAACACCACAACAGCCTTTCTTGCAAGGGAGCAATCAACAAAACTGAAAAATTATGTTTAAATTGGTTATTTTAACAAGAAACAGTTTTCAGCAACAGTCGAACATATATTATAAAGTTTACTAAAGCATGGGCATGCAATGATCAATAATTGGCATAATACAGTTTGTGATGGCCGGGTGATGTACAACGTGATGATCAATGTCAGCTGACACAGAACATCAACACCAACTGGACATCAACTCCCAAATAATCCTCAAAATCCTCAATAATCTTCTAGTGGACCTCAGGTGAAGAGGCAACATTCTGTCATTTATCCCACCTGCCACTTAGTACAACCAAGTGCTACAATGACACTAGTTCGTTCAAGCTTGGAGAACTCTCAGTACCTTTCTGTACTTTGTCACACAGCAGGAAGACTTCCTCGTTCCCAGTACAGCACCCACCGACCTTGTCCATTCGACAGATCTTCAGCAACGAGGCACACGGAGCTTCTGTACGTAAAACAAACAATAGAGAAACACATTGCAGTAAAACAACAATGCATGTCGTCACAACAAATTCAACATATCGAATAAAATAAGCTGACAGAAACTAATAAATGAAATGTCGCGATTACAACGACATATGAAAACGACAGAAAACCTTGTACGACAGAAATGTAAACAGCTCAACTGTGATAATTGTTACTGTTCATTAGAGCACGAGCGTTTAAAATGCAGAGTCTGTGCCACTGACAATCAGAGAGAGAGAGAGAAAGACAGGCCGACAGATAGGTAGACAGAAAGACAGACAGACAGATAGGCACAAAGACAGATAGGCAGACAGACAGATAGGAAGACAGAGAGAAAGACAGACAGACAGACAGACAAACAGGCAGATAGGCACAGACAGACACAACACACAGACACACACAGACATACAAACAGATAGACAGAGACAGAGAGACAGATAGATAGATTGATATGCAGAGTGACTTGTGAAAGGAGAGAATAACTTACTGCTGTCAAAGATTGGATTTGACACGACACTTGAAAGGATTTGAAAGCAGTGTGCCGCATTGTCGAGTAGGAAGACTTGGAAGCTGAGTCTGACGACGCTCAGAGGCATTGTCTTGGCTTGTTCCTCCGCCTTTCTCTCCGCCAGAACCCTTTCTTCAACTACACAAATAACAATATGCGACGTCACAACACGTAATACTGCACATAATTTTGTGATATCATTGTCAAAACACTCTTCACTGGTATCAAGAAAGTGGCTAACTATGCGTGTTAGAAGCAGTTCAATGTTTGATTTAACGTTTTGGAGATTCACTGGACAGATTCTGAGAGTTATTTCTTTACACACAGCTTGCTGCAAGAGTTGCCAAAAGAGTGTTGCAGCAACAGAATGGCACACTCTAACAACATGTGCTATCACAACCGACGCATAGTCTGGAACAGTGTCCACTGGAAACAATCTTTACAGGAATTTACTTCCTAAACCCAGCACAACAAGATAACAGAAACAACTGATCTCCTCGACAGCCCTGAAATGGCCGTAGCGCTTTGGATGTCACTACCAATCATGTTCAGAAACTTCCGTCAGAAGCGTCGAAAAAAAGGGATTCAGCCTGAAAGAAACCGGAAGGGAAGGCCTGTCAGAATTCCACAGAAAAACGTATTTTTTTATAGACACAAAAAAGCATTACAAGCTTCTCCAGACAGCTACAGCAATTCTAACCATCACTGATTAAAAAATAACATTTTATTATTAAAATATTGGAAACTACAGGTTTAAAAACATTAACGACAAAGACATAGTGTAACATAATTGCTAAGCACAGTCATGAATCTAAATCACTGATCTAAGGAATGCCAACTAGAATTTATAACGTAAAAAATGGTACTATTATAAATTAGGGTTTTATAAGCTCAAATGTTTCTAATGCCTACCGGAAAGATTGATCTGCTCCACGTCCTGACCGACCTCACCACTCATCATCTTCTCCACCTTCATCAGCTCGATGTTGCGCTCCGTCAGAATCTTAGGCACCGACTTCTTCGTCACGTGACGAATGCCAAGATTTGGAAAACTAACAAGGAGAATAATGACAATAGATTTAGATTTAAATCCTTTTATGCATTTCATACAATTTGTGGAATAAATGTGCTTACAAATACAAACACAAGTACCAACTACAGTTAGTTCGTAGCCACATATACCTGCATTAATTATTATATTTCATACAATAATTTTATACAATACGAGTATATAAAAAACACACACATTTAGAATTAAAAGATACAGACAGACAGACCGGCAGCGATAGATAGATGCAGAGACAGACAGAAAGCAATAGACACCAGGCAGACAGACAGAAGACAGAGTTAGAAAGATTATCCTGGCGGCAGACCTGACACTCATGCTGTCTCCTTTGATTGTGACCGTACACTTTCCGTTCGCACAGTTTTTACCGATAAGCTCGTGCGCATGAGGCTTTGGATCGATGTCATCCGTAACCAAGGAGACAACTATCTTTGCAGGTCCCTTGTATCTGTTGATCTACAAAACAAGCAGCAATCGTTGATTCACTGAAAGACATATCTATTTAAACTTTCTCTGCATCTAATTGCAGTTCAATAGAAGATAAAACTGTGTCGAGTCAAAAAATTACACTAACAAAATGACATCGTTTTCATCGATGTAATATGAGCTCTAGATATTCCTCTACATATAACTTTACACATAACTGAAACAATATTGAAGCAGACTACAATGCATAAAACATTCAAAATCTTAAGACTGCAAGATTAAAACTAGGCTACTGTAATTACAAGCATACCTGCCATAAATTTCTGCATAAAGCTAATACTATCATTTTCTGTTATATATCTTTGTGATGTACTCTAGATTGTCATCATTGCACTTTATAAAATACAAATACGAAATAAAAGTAAAGACAAATAAAATAGCAATAACGTTCTTACTGTGTTTAGTACTGTCCTGAAAAGAACTGGAGAGGAAAAAAGGAATAGAATTAATATCGTTGTTCGTGATTACCAAATATAGATTCATGTTTACAAAACAGCTAAGAAAATAAACATAAACTAGAGAATATGATAATTTTGTGAATATTTCAATGTGATTATCAAGTGATTATCAAGTGATTCGTCAATTTTGATAGACCGTGTAAGCTGATTGGTTCATTGCTCGAAGTAACTCTCCATCGGCTTGGCAGGAGACTCTCCTGCCAAGCCAGTAAACATAAATCTATTATTAAAAACGCTTCTTTCCGTGGAATTTCATTATTTCACGGCAGCTGATTGGTCAGTGTGTTAGAACGGTGAAAATGATTGGGGCTCCGCGAATTAAACCTCCCGCCTGTTTGCTGATAATGATTAATCTCTTTGCATCATCTTTTTGTTAAATAACGAATTATGCTATTCTTACTTACTCTAACAGTCGGGTAACTTTTCTTCTCTCGGCGACTGAGTAAACCCTGAAGTCCTCCGTGAGACTTTCCCTCGCAGGCATAACGGAACCTAAAGCCCCTCGACTGAGGCTGCTCGGTTATCTCCAGGTACGGACCAACTGCAGCCGCAAAGACAAAACAGACCAATCCATCACGATTCATAGCATACACATTCCATAAAATAGTGTCAAAATAAAATATACATTATCGTATACAGTTTGTGTACTTATCTGCAAGCATATAATATTACATCACTTAATTAGTGAGTTCATTTAAGAAACTGAAACAGAAACACATTTTACATTTCTTATTATAATGCCTTCTGTCTTCTAATGTGATAACAATAATCTATACAAGTAGTTAAACAATATAATTATCACAGTTTATCTATTTTGAGACAAAACGGTTTCAACTTAGTTTGTATCTCATGCATCATTTAGATATTTAATTCATCAAAAAATATGTCAACAGCAGACGACACTCGTCGACACTTGCTGCCAATGGCTGGCACTACTTAACACAAGCATGAAACTAGTTGGAATCTCCTTACATAGAACGCACTGTCTGACAACAGTTTGTGTTGTTTTATTTCTGGTCTGCACTGATTAACACTGGTTTAATGATTACTGGTTTATTATCGTTTGACACTAGTTTGTACTGTTTAACACTGTTTAACACTGTTTGACACTATTTGCCATTGGATTGATTCGTCCTGGCTGAATTACGTAACTGACAATGAAATATCCACAAAACAACTTTGGTTCACAACACATAGCTGATAATACTTATAAAGAAGATGATAATTTAACAAAGAAGTTGTCTGCAGAAAAATGTGAAACTAAGCAATCACTTATACCAGAGATCTATCCTAAAAACTTATTTCTGTTTCAAGTCTAGAGAAACTGACCAGAAGGTGGTGGAGGATTGTGGTAGTTGCCTTGACTTCGTTGAGCCTGGACATCGTTGTTATCATTATCACTATCGTCCACGTCTGACATCTTGCACCACTTGGCCGCTTATTGACCTTTCAACTCTTCACACCTATACGTATAAAAGTACTCAATGTTTAAAACTAGAATAACTATATTCCAATTTTTTTCTCAAAAAAAACATACAAGATTGCATACTAAACTACTAGCTCGCATATAAGTAGTACTCTAAACAGGAAATAAAATTCTCAGCCCAACTCTAATCAATCTACAAGATTTGCGTCAGTCAAGTTCCTGCTAGAAAAATTGCACAGTTATCCCTATTGTAAATAAAAGAATAATTTACAGCATACGCCAACATGTATTTATTTCATTGATCAGCACAGCATATATTTTACAATTAAACATTAACCTCAGTAAACGGTTATTCAGATATCATATCCTATAACCTCAGATTTCTCATATTACAAGTTCAATTCTAACCATGAACACTACTCATTCTTTCATATCTTTTTTACCTACAGGCCAACACATGCACTGCTAGGTCCCCTCCACCTCCTACTCTCAAACTACTTTCACTACTGACAACTTTCACCCCTCCCCCCCTCCCAAGTCAACATTAACAGCATGCATCGCATGGCTTTACACTTCAAGGATTAGAAAGTAAATTTCCGCAAATCTACAATAACTGGTACTGTACTTCAAATTGAAGCAATATTAGAAAATTAGCATTCTATGTCCTACATCACCACTGTAAAGTATACATTGGTAATTTGAGCTATGTTAGTAATAATAGTAATCAATGCATTAAATTGTGTCATAAACATAAGTAATTAATAACCATTAATAAACACAAGGAAACTTGCAAAACCTATTTATAGAACAAGATTGTAAACGGCACTCACAAAGCATCAAAGGGGAAAATACAACACAAATATATCCTTCCCTGTTTATCAATTCCTTTGTGTTGAATTACTGAGTCAAATACGCTTAACTTTACCAAGTCAAATACACTTAACTTTTTCGGTTTATGTATTCTCCACTGATAGCATGAAAGCATTTACTACCTTCTTCTTCAGTGCTCAGTATTGTAACCAAACTTATAGCTGCTGAATTATTTCATTATTTTACTCTGATATGTTGGCACTATGAATCCAGACTTGTGGCCTCACATATTTTGTATATTAGGCTACATCTGTGTGACACATTTTCATATCAATTTCGCTGCTGGAATAGTATATAGTGCACAAGGTGGAAATACTAAATTATTTAATTAACAGTACTACGTAACTTAGAAGTTAATATTAACTTCGAAGTTGCTTGTTAATTTGAAGTTAATATTAACTTCAAATAAAAATTTTAACCCAATGCTTGCCAGTTCATCAAGTTATCAGCACCATCCTGTCACTTTTACACATTACTACATCACCTTCACACATTGCTATGGGATTCACCATGATGATGATGTCATCTTCTAAAAGGTCTAATTCTATGGATTTCAATCTTTTTCTATCTTTCGCTGTACTCTTTATCGTCGCTAGGCGTGTCCACCCTATGATATCATCTGTCCATGTTAATCTTGGTCTTCCTCTGGCTCTTTAACCATAACTTTTCCTTCCAATAATAGTACATGTGTGCTACCGCTGGATCCTCTTCAGTAGCACATGACCAGAAAATCCCAACTTTCTTTTTTTCATACCCTTTACGAAATTCAAATCTGTATTTAATCTCCCTCTAACTTCCTTATTGGTAACTTTATCCTTCCAATTTATCCAAAACCTTTGTGTAACACCAATGGTTATGGCCGTAAGGTAGACATAACGGAAATGTTCTACCTTCACGAAACACGCACTCCTGAGCTTCTTCTAAATCACAACCTCTTACAAGTTACTAAGCACAATTTAATTATCAAAAAGTTTGCCTCATCCACTTGATCTCTTCCAATTTTATTCACTTTCTCTTTCTTTTTGAATCTTCACAATTTGGAACACATGGCTAGACTACCTTATTAGAATAGTATTTATAGAACAGTATTTCTGTTCTATATATTAAAAGTATCCTGTGTCCACATAACAGACTACACAGCAGTTTTTCATACAATTCTTTCCTATCATCTGCATTTTCTTCTAGATACTAACAATCAATCATCAAAACAATAAAACACAATGTACATAATCAATGGCAGGCAGGGTCAGCGTCAACACATGCCTTTCGTAAACCAACTACATCATACATTCAAAGTAGAAGAAAATGGGAAGTTTAGGTACGTAACGATGAAATACAAGTTAACACTACAATGTTGTGTTTGTATGCATTATGTGCCATATAAAGTCAACCAATTACGAGCAGCAATTGCAGCCTTATTCTCTGCCGCAATCTCTCAACTGATGAAGCCTGCTGGTCGATTGGCAAAAATAAGCCGTTTTGGGATAAGTCTTCTATGTATTAGTTATTCTATGTTTTAATCAGCTGTGAGTTGCAGAAAATCCTCTTGTACTGTATAAAATGCCTATGAATTTCGCACTAACGCTTCAGATTTCG
>JAQFYQ010004295.1:0-10003 GCA_034694885.1 Buchholzia appendiculata | reverse complement strand
TAGCTTCAAAAGTAGCCCAAAAACCGCAACAAAAGTCAAAAAGTAGCCCAAAAAACCGCAACCCGCAACCACCGAAACAACCGCAACTCGACTCAAAAAGTAGCCCAATTGGGCGGGAATACCGCGGAACTGGCAACACTGTTTGTCAACATCAAATGCCTCTCTTTCTTTCTATAATGAGCAAATCATAATAAGGAGACGAGATCCAGATCTGTATTTAAAGAAGGGGGGGGGGGGGTTTGGTTTCACCCCCCCCCTCCGATTTGTTTTACTTAGAATTTATGTTTTGTAAACAATTGTTGAAAAAGGTCGTTAACAAATTTTGGAAGTCAGCCCAAATGAAAATTTTGAAAAAGGTCGTCAAAACTTGTTGACCTCCAAAACCCCTTCCTTCTAATGAAATCCTGGGTACGTCCCTGACGAGAACCATTGAATTAAATCTGTTGATATGAATGCTAGCATAATATGTTGTGTCAGTTCTCACTTCAACAAATATATTGCACTCGATTTTAATAGACATAAATTGATTCCTGGAACAATGTACCTTGTTGAATTTGCTGAAAGCACAAGACTTAGGAAAGGCTGGAGCATAACGCTGCTCCTGCAATTGTCTGATTCGTTTAGATTATTATAAATATTTGTATAAAGATTATAATGTCGGCATGAGTATCAAGACAAGGAGCAGGATTCCATTCTTAGATTGGGTCCTGGATCGGACGACGATGAAGGTAATATTACTCTTTGAAATTTATCCCATATTTTAAGGTCGTTTCTGAAAAATAAGTCGCCAGAAAATGTATTGAATTGTTCAATTTTGCTGTGCGGTTTACTATTAGGCCATCTAGTCATGTGGTCATCACTGGTCATGTGGTCATCATTAATCATGTGGTCATCATTAATCATGTGGTCATCATTGGTCATGTGGTCATCACTGGTCATGTGGTCATCACTGGTCATCATGCGGTCATCATTGGTCATGTGGTCATCATTGGTCATGTAAAAGATCAAACCTGCTCGTCACAAAGTCACTAATGTATTGATTATATTAAATTCTGTCTAGTCAGAACAGTGCAGATCAGATCAAAGATCCATCAGATTTTAAAAGAACCAAAAAATAATGAATCATCAATTAACAAATGTTTAATTCATTATAAATACATAGACTGAATTATTCGGAAAAAATACAAAAAGCTTCAAAAAGCAGATTAGACTTGCTGCAGCACATGTTCTATCAAGTTGTCTTATTTACAACCCTACGCTGCATCAACCATTGCTGCAACATTACAAGCTTTACAGCACATCAAGCTGTACAGCAATAAATCAACTAAAGAGCAACAGCGCTTCTAAAAGCACACCTGACGAGCTATCGAGCAATTGACCACATTGCAGCTCTAAAGCTGATTAATTGCTCTATCAGCTTTAGAGCAATAGTGCTTCTACAAAAGCACTGTATGTCGCATGAATACATGAAATAATGCTCGCAGTCACGACACTGTATTGTACACGATCCCACAAAGCCATGCACTAGACAAGCGGAACACACGCATACACACCTGCACATAATAGATGCACACTTCGCAGCTGTGTACCAGTAAAGAACATGCACACACAACTTATACCGAGAGAAGATACAAGAGAAACATGCGATGTACATAACACCTATGTGCATATACCAATGTTGGACATGTACACCTGTAAACACATACATAACACATCTGTATGTGCACAGGAGAGACACTTAAACACATATCTGCACAACTTGTACATGTCTCAACAGTTTTGATAGAGTTGATGCATTACACAAACAGGTAACATTTGCACGAGGACATGATGAAGGATGTGATAGAAGGCAGAATTGAGGCAAGGAGAGAACCAGGAAGACCGAGACAGAGTATGCTCCATGAACTGATGGAGGACAAGAAGGGATAATCTGAGCAAATGAAAAGGAAAGCGGAGGACCATGAATTGTGGAGAAATGGATACCAGAGACCTGCCTTCGGGCAGAGCACTAATGATGATAAACATTTGCGCAGATACATGACCCGACACATAAATACACTTGCACAGAGGCAATCACGTCGTTATCGCCCGATTGAAAGTAACAAGATTTGGGTGGGGTGACTATTTCTTCTTGGCACCAGTGGCGGCCTTTCATGTTAACACACAGAAATTACTAGCTTTAAAAATTATAATGTGATTACATCGTGATAACTTGTCACCATTTCTTTCTTAATTCATTAATATATTAGTTTTGATACAAGTCGAATAGATTCATATAAAGCTGAGCTTACATAATTATATTCTATGCACTTCAATAATTCACACAGTCAGTCACCTGCAGCAAATGGCACACACACACCAAAGACAGCCAAAAAGAGGGAGAGCATATGGATTAAATCTCACACGAGAACAATATTTCCTTTGAATACGTAGTTGTGCACAACTGTACACAACTGTATACAACTGTGTCTAGCTGTACACAACTGTGCACAACTGTGCACAACTGTGCACAACTGTGTCTAGCTGTACACAAACTGTACACAACCGTACACAAACTGAGCACAACTGTACACAAACTGTGCACAACTGTACACAAACTGTACACAAACTGTACACAACTGTACACAACTGTACACAAACTGTACACAAACTGTGCACGATGACTACCAGGAACAGAGAACAAGAACTACTGAGGAAGAAGTGCTGAAGCATGAGAGATGAAACATACAACAAGCGATTTGATCAGAGTTTGGAGAAAAGATTTCAACAATCGAGTACTCATATCAAACAATCTCACAAGCTGCAAGACAACAACAAGGAATACAAGTACACAAACACACACAAATAAACATACAAACACGTAAACATACAAACATGTAAGCGTACAAACATAGCAACAGAAATACGAAGTTACAAATCAAGCATGCAGTTTGTGTGATAAAACTTGCTCCATGCGAGCCAAACAATAGTAAAAAAACACTCGGACTAATTCTCTAACACTCAAAGTGGAACCAAACTTGACCGTTTCTCACTCAACAGAAACTAACTTACTCTGAACAACCGCTGTCATGGTAATCATAAACAAATCAAACCAAAATGTGATCAACGATAGAAATGCACAAAATGTTACTCTGTTGCTAATCCTGGAATACTTAACAGATCCTTATGTGTAATGTGCAAAATATGATTAACTGGAATTTCAAACAATTAGGGGGGGGGGGGGTCAGATCTATTTTTGGCCAACATCCATGTCTAGAGAAAAAAGTAAGAAATATGGTATTGTCTTTTTTACCCAAAACATTGAAAGGAAATGCTGAAATTCTTTAACTACAGTAGATGTAAAAGTGACAATGTATTATTGATAGGGGTCGGTAAAGTAATTGACACCATGTAATTCTCCCTCCCCAGCCATTCAAAAGCAAGTTGAATTCAACAAACAGAGTATATACTTGATTACACTTGTTGAAAAGAGCTACTTTTGGACAACCATTATTGTACTAATGTACAATCCCTGCTGACAAGGCAATACATCAAATGATTTCATTATCCTTATCATTAAGTGAAAAAAATCTTTATTCTTATCATCAAATGATGATAATGATGAAGACAAGATCAATACAAAGAAGTGAAGATAAAACAAATACTACAAAACAGTACATAAGTATGATTCGCTAAATGTCATGGCATCAAATAAAAGGCTCTACAATGAAGTAAGTAGCTGCCCTACAATTTTACAGAGATAACAGCATCTCACCAGCAATACCAAATCTCAATGCCAAAGAACTAACCAGCCAAGAACAATGCAGACATTGAAATAATCTGCCAACAACCGAATAAAACCTAGCATCACTAACAACGCCCGTACAACGCGTATAGATGTACGACAAGTTACAGAAACGACTCGACAAATGCATTGTAGCCCTATTGCCGAGATATAGCACCAGAAATAAGAGAGACATTCATGCAATAACTGTGAAAATTCAGCAGTAACTCACATGACCGTTGCAACTACTGAATACTTATAACTGTGCAGCACAGCACAGATGTATAGCTGCACACAGGAGGACAAATCTAAGAGGCAGATTTACAGGCCAACGGACCAGGGTTCTATTAGCCCACTATGTGCTGGCCAGGGTTCTATTAGCCCACTATGTGCTGACAGTCACATATGTGACCCTTAGCAAAATCTTGATAACGTCGCACACCGGTGTACGAACAGCTAATCGATAACTTCGCCGCAACTAAAGGGTTAAACCAGTTTTACACTTCATCATATTTGATATGTATTCAACAGCAGCATTGGATTGAGAAGAATTGTGAATGCAGAGGTACGGCGGAGAGTAAGTCTAACAAACTCTACGATGATGTTGCGAGCTTGGAGCATGGAGAGACTCCATGGAGCTTGGAGCATGGAAACTGGAGTGCGTTGAAAGGAGAAGAATTTACAAGTTGTGTGTCACCTATGGACAGGAAATGAGACGGGGAATTCAAGAATGGCTCGCAACTGGGACTCATCAACTCCATAGAGTTTTTGGGGAGGATATAGTGGGGGGGGGGGGCACATAGTGGGGGAGAGGACGAGCAAACTACGACGGTTCTAACACACACAGCGGTGAGGTAGAGAAACGCATAAACTTGGAAGTTTAAGGAAAGATACGGATGAGTAGATGACAGGATAACACACGGAGAATAGTCAGTATAAGCGAACATTGGAAAACTGAACCATCAGCCTTTTGAAGCTTTGAAAAAGAGAATGAAGAAGAAGCACGAATGGAACCAGTCCACTCTGGATACGGTTCACGGCCATTAAATTACACGCGAGTATGTGAATTGTGAGAACAATAGATCTGATTACAGTAGCGTTCATGCAAGAAAGTTCTGATTACAGTATCGTTCATGCAAGAAAGTGCATGAACGATACTGTAATTTCCACTCGTGCACTTTTTCAAGAAGCGCATGAGTATAACAATAACTTTAGGCAGCAATCTAAACAACCAAAAAGCAACATCATCAACGCCAATAAAACAATAACAACATTCATAATGAACATCAAACATGACTTTTATGTCTTCAGCTATTAGTTAGCAGACTATACGCTAGCACCAGAACAACCAAACCGAAAGAAGCCGAACTACCAAACCAGCTAGAAGTGGGTAATTTGGTGATATGCTAATAAGGATGCCGAATCAAGCCTATTGGCTAAAAGATCAAACCGGCTGGAAACTAACTGGGTCACTTACTCATAAGCTTGCTACTTCGAGTGCTACAATCAAACGGGCAGAATCTAGCCTGGTCTCTTAGTAATATGCTAAAACAGGTCACATAACTCAACAATTCAATTAAACAAATTCTAATGAGATCACATAGAATATAAAATTTACATGTAATTACAACTATGTACATAAATAATTAGACGCACACAGACGTCGCTCATTAATTAATTAGATCTCTCATTAATTAGCTGACTAACACTCTGCTACTAACAGCTGCTAGAATAGATTCCATTGCTTTCCCGGGTACGCGCATGCAGTTAGCCCATTATTGGCAATTTTTACAGGGTTCAAAGTAGGGTTTTTAGGGGTCAAATTAGGGTTGATAGGGTTGAAGGTAGGGTTAGAGCCAATAGTTAATTAATTTTGACGATAGCTCGACTATTTCGCACTATAGCTGCTTAGCCTGTTTTGCAACTGCATGCGGGTACCCGGTAAAGCCTCCCGGTCATAAACTAATACTCACACTGCAGCAGCTACAAATTACAACAAGCAGATACATAGCTTCGCCCTACTAACTATGGTTATAAATTATTTAGCTCATTCATTTAAACATTTTTCAAACATCTTCTATCCGTTAAATAAAATGGAAAATTGATTCTCGTCTTTAAATACATCGATACATCTATAACATTTCACGCCATAATCAAATCACAATGATGGCAACCCAGTGTGAAATGGACAGTGTGAAACGAACAGTGTGAAACAAGCCAGTCTACACAATAAATAGCAGAAAAACACAGCGACAACCAATCAGATCCAGATTGAACTCTTTCGTAACAACCTTATTACTGAACGACACGGCTTAGAGTTAATGCTGCAGTTCATTTCACTCTTAAATATAAAACGAAAGAACTTATCGTATAAATTATGATACATTATTATACAAAAGCATGTCTACATATCAGATATCGTTAAAGCATACAACGAGACAGTTTGGCATCGCTTTTTCTTATCTCAAATACACGTCATGGCCCGCTTTCTTGTAATCAATGCATATACAGCATAGATTCTGTTAATAACTCAGCAACAACTAGTGTAGCCTGTACAAACCATCTAACAGATAGTTAAGCATGTACAAACTCAGCAAGAACTAGTTATTTACGAGCAAATATATTTAATAGGCAGTGATATATTTAATCAGACTGTGAGTTAATAAAACTCGACTGTTAATAGAAAAAGCATTGGAAACTATTGTGTGGCATTTTACACTACTTCAATTAACAAGCAATCGATCAAAAGCAGTCTAGTCCAACCAACCAGTCTATGACATCTATGTATGACACGACTGTTTTGTATGACACGACATCCATGTATGACACGATGTTTTGCATGACACGACTGCTCTATATGACACGACTCTTTTGTATGACACGACTGCTTTAGATGACACGACTGTTATGACACGACTGCTTTAGATGACACGACTGTTATGACACGACTGTTTTGTATGACACGACTGTTCTATATGACACGACTGTTTTGTATGACACGACTGTTTTGTATGACACGACTGTTTTATATGACACGACTGTTTTATATGACACGACTGTTATGACACGACTGTTTTATATGACATGACTGTTTTGTGTGACACGACTGCTCTATATGACACGACTGTTGCGACACGACTGCTCTATATGACACGACTATTTTGTATGACATGACTGCTTTATATGACACGACTGTTGTGACACGACTGTTTAATGTGACACGACTGTTTGGACACAGCATTACAAGACTGTTGGCGTTCTGCATGACACAATGTTGTCCCTTGTAAACCACAAGTACATTTTATTTACTCTCTGTTTCTATCTTACAGAATTATACACACATACACAAATATCTACCAATCAAATATAACATCTAAAGCCATTATTATTTTATGCCAGATTTAAATATACAAAACAACTATGCACATACAATTTGTACTGAACACAAGTTCAGGCAACGGTCCCAGCTCGAGGCATGTTTACACTTCTCATGGCGCGCTTACACTCTTCAAGCTTACAGGCAACAGTCACGTTGTTCACGGCGCGCTCACACTCTTCTGAATTACAGGCAACAGTCAATGCTCAGGGCATGTTCGCACAGTTCACGGCGCGCTCACACTATTGACGACCTACAACACACAAGCAACTGTCTTTGGAAGTGAAGATGCTGTTACACTGCTCTGTAGATAAATTGGAGGAGTTGAGATGCTCTGAGTGGATCAGACTCTGTGTTACTAGTATGATGCGGGCATGAGGCTACGCTGTACGAGCTCCATCAGTCACGGGGGCTCTTCTGGCTCTCTGAAGCCTGGACTGTGTGATGATGAACACTCGATTTGTATCAGCTGACTGTGTGATGAACACGGAAGCATATCTGGTGCATATGTAACTATATTCCTGCTTGTTCCCTGCAACAAAAAGTCAATCACACATAGACATAAGATGGAGAATTTATTAACAACAACAAATTTAAAGCAATATCAACAAGTCAGGTAGAAAAAAAACTGTATTATGAATGCATGCACCAGAATCTAATATAATTTGCAAATCATTTGTTTTCTTAAATAATCATAAAAACTCAACTAAAATGTATAACATCTCTGTGATTGATGCACTTGGAAAAAAATTGTACGAAACAAACCAACAAAACATCCAAAACAATGAGATAGTTGACTAATAACCATGCCTATGATTCAGATCTTATCGTTCGAACCTGTGCATTTCATCAAGTTTCGTGTTGCATGTATTGTGTAATTATTTTAATTGCAATACTCAGTTGATCAGCTGTTAAAGTCCGGAGAATTCCAAAAATGTCAGCATTAAAATTTGTGCAATATAAAAATTCATACTTAAACTTTAGCTCGGATGCACACGTTTTATTTGCATAGAATACAAGGTTACATACTTGAGCTGCTTATAGTGATTCTTCTCAAAGCTATTCTCTGGCGCTTCACATTCGTACGACGCTAGTGTTAATGCTGTAAACAAACAAACAGTATTGATAAAGTTTTAGTTACAATGACTCGGATCATAACTGCTATCGCCATCTATCTTTCCATGTTGAATAGTTTGATTTCAAATGTGCAAACAATCAGATGTGCCAATATGAAATACACGAGTCATGTACGACTGTATAAATCTAGTTACACATTCCATCAATGAATCAAAGCCAATCTATAAATCATGAAAACTCAGAACATGAAACTCAATTAAAGCTAACCCAGTAAACTGTATGTCTAAGTATTGGTAGTACACTCGATGCAATAATTAGAGACAAGAACGAGATCACATTTAATAATTGGCTCCACCAACTGGCTCCACCCACTGGTTTCACCAACTAGCTCCACCCACTGGCTCCACCCACTTGCAGGCCTCTGCAAATCCCTAATACTAAATACTTTCACTCTACTATGTTCTTTATGCAAAACTAATTAATTAACACAATTATCATAATCGCATATTTATCATGCATGTTTCACTGCCTCGAAATGGCAAGCAAATATTACATAGCTCATCATACACAACAAGCAACAATGAAGATGTGCAACTATGTTGCACATTGTTCCAACTTGGTTGCAACAATGTTGCACCTTTGTTGCACAATGATGCAACAAAGAAATGATAAATTAAATGAAACGCTTTGAGTGAAAGAGAATCAAAGATGGCTACTAACAGTTCTCTGAGAAGACGGGATTTGTGAGGAGGTAGTTGAGTACAGGCGGACATCGGTCAAACGGACACTGACAACAACATAGACAAACACACATACAATGAGACATACTGGAGTGTAGTAACAAGACATACATCACAATAATTAAACTGTCTGAAACAAACAATATAACCACAATTTCTTGTTCAGCTGTTTTAACAGCTCTACAAATATTGCAATGTCGTAAAATAATACTGTATTAATGACTATTGTCAATGTACTAAATTTATCTCTATGCTCTAGTAAGGGCATGCGGTCATACAAATTCCGGTCATAATGAGCCCTTAGAGTATAAGCGCAATACGAAGCTAAGAATGTAGCTATATTCCTTACCATTCCTTCAATACAAATAGCTCCAAAGCACAAGTAGCTAGTAATTAATACAAATAGATCTAATAACAAAAAGTATATGTAACTTGCTTTTTAATACAAATAGCTGCAAGACTAAAGTACATGTAGCTAGAAGGCCAGCTGTGCAAGAAGTCATACGAGCAGAAGAACAACTAAATACAAGGACATGAGGACAACAGTCTAGCAAGCATAAGGACAAAACTGTACGCAAAACCATCAACTTGATTTCAGACACGTCGGTTAGCATTAAAGACAGTAAGCATCTGTATAAGCTTGGTTTAAGACACCCACTTGAGTAAAGTATCAAAGATCGAAAATATCTGTATCAGCTAGGTTTAAGATAGTGAGGTGAGTATAGTATTAAAGACAGAAAGTATCTGTACTACGTAAGTTTGCACAGTATGTACTATGCAAGTATGGACAGTATGTACTACGCAAGTATGGACAGTATGTACTATGCAAGTATGGACAGTATGTACTATGCAAGTATGGACAGTATGTACTACGCAAGTATGGACAGGATGTACTACGCAAGTATGGACAGTATGTACTACGCAAGTATGGACAGTATGTACTACGTAAGTATGGACAGTATGTACTACGCAAGTATGGACAGTATGTACTACGCAAGTATGGACAGGATGTACAACGCAAGTATGGACAGGATGTACTATGTAAGT
>JAQFYQ010004294.1:0-10004 GCA_034694885.1 Buchholzia appendiculata | reverse complement strand
CGTCGTAACTCGTAAGTACGCCAGTGGTTGAATGCAATAGTATCATTATGTGTAAAACTTAAAAGTACTCAGTTTTAGCAACATGTGTGCAAAACTCGCTTATATTCCGATGTAGCGATCTTTATGCAAAACTTGCATCGATTCAGGTGTAGTAATCTTTGTGCAGAAATTGCATCGATTCAGATGTATCAACCTTTGTCCAAAACTGTAGTCATATGTGCAGTCTTTATGCAAGGTATTCAAACGGCGCGGTCGGGCTCTAGATAGTGGCATCATAGTGCAATGTGTGCTACTGTTCTCTAGTAGTTGTAAGATCCGTGTGAACTTTTGTCCCTTGATCTGCCTGCAGCGAGTTCTACACGCAATGAAACTAATAATGTGTGTAGAAATGTGTCGTTTACTTTGAGTCGCCGTCGTACGGAGAGTAACAACTACCCGGTTTGTTTACATTCAGTGCCGACCGTATGCACTTTTACGTTGACATTACCTGTTAGGGTTCGGTAGGCCAATGAAGGATGTAGCTGATAGTTACTTTAACTCCATGATTGGTTTAAGTATCCCAAACTGGAATAGACATTGTAAGCTTAGCCGCCTGTGCAGTGAAGTTTGTGGATAGCGTTTCGTTGAGATATTGGCCGTAGCGGTTTAGCTGCAGCGCTTCGTGTAAACAAACCGATAATCTGTTCGACACGAGGAATTTCTCAATTATTATAAGACGGAGGAGCTGTTTGAATTCCAAATGAGTTCACGATTGGACGAAAAGTTGTCCAATCATCAAGCTGATTTTCCACTGGTTACGTTGTTATGTTAATAAATTGCCTGTTGTAACAAATCAAACAATTAGATGATTGTTACATGTACTAACAATAGTTTTTAATAACAGTGTTAAAACAAATGAAAATTAATAATATCTTGTCTATAATAAATAGACAATATTTTTTAATAACAACAAAATTATGTTATGTTAATAAATTGTTTAATTATGTTAATACAATTTTAATAAATTGCCTGTTGTAACAAATCAAGCAATTAGATGCTTGTTACATGTACCAACAATAATTTTTAATAACAGTGTTAAAACAAGGAAAATAATGTCTTATCTATAATAAATAGTTCTTGTCGATAGGCTAATGTACTTGTCTGTAATGTACTGGTCGGACCACGACAAATATCTGGGGGCTCGTGGCCCAACATTTTAGGCAAGTGTGGTTTAGAACTCCACACGTTTGGCTCTTGTCAAGCAATAAAAGTATATCTGTGTCTCAGCTGCAGATTTTCTTGACAGAATTTGATGTGTAGGTATCTCCTTCTTTTTGTGGTGTTACGCCACAGTAACTTGTGCTGGTGGCGCTCGCAATCGACGCAATGATACGGACGAACAAAATGAAATCTTTCGTAGCTTTTTTTTATCTGACCAGATGCAAGTTTTCCTTGAGTTTTCAGCCTTGTCTGACTGTTCGTGGATTCGTGAATTGTGTTTGTACTCTACGGTGTCAATCTGTTAAGATGTGGCAGACTGTTTGGCGTTAGAAAGTGAATTGAGATATATGTAAAAGTACGGTACAAATTTGCAGTGAAATTTCTCAAAAGTGGAACTATCAATATCATACTCCCACCTTTTATCCCCTGTTTTCTTTATTCCCTATTCTTTTGGCATCCCTTGTTTTCTCCTGGTATCGAGTATAAAATGTCAGTATCAATATCAAGACAGAGTATCAAGTCTGCAGCTGTCAAGCTCGTTATGAGAGTATTAATGTTCGTAGTACTATACTTCCGCATGCCCAGCCACATTTCCGCGCAAAGCAGGAAATTGTAGTGAAATTGTCAGTGAATAGCAAAAAATTAATTAAATCTGAGATTGAACAGTTTACTTTTGATAAGAAATTAATATTTATTTAAAGGTGTGCCGGTGACACCGGCGTGACTCTAATAAACGGCGAAGTTTTAACGGAATTATGTTCTGTAACGGACGTGGTTCTATTCTTTATTCAGGATTAATTAAATAGTAAATGACGTAATTGAAAGGTTCTTCTAACCGGGGCCAGTGTGCTAGTCGAACATGTCTGTTAGTTACCTAGTCTCTTGCTGCTAGTACCAACCTACACTGCTTGATGATTTGTTCAGGGGCGGCATCTGAGGGGAATTGGGACCACGCCAGAGATAGAATACTTCCTCCCTCTCAGGGTTGGTTCGATAAAGCCACTGTCGCTGATTTCTTGTAACTTGTCTATTGTTTGCAGCTGTTCACGTCTCCCTCGGTGACACAGATGCGAGCGTCAGCCACGATGCCTACACACAGTCCAAGTGCCTCGAGTCCTCAGTCATCCCAGCACAGTCTCAGTATGTCTTCCGTTGCCTCCGAACAACTCAGTAAAACAAACCTCTACATCCGTGGTCTCAAGCCAGAGACAACCGACAAGGATCTTGTTAATCTCTGCCAACAGTGCGTACTAGCTTTTCGACATCATCATCATCGTCATCGTCGTCATCATCGTCATCATTATCATCGTCATCATCGTGATCATCATCGTCGTTGTCATCGTCGTCGTCATTATCATCATCATCGTCGTCGCCGTCGTCATCGTCCTCATTTATCGTCCACTATTAGCTTGAAGTTTATTAAGGTGGTTTGGATGTTATCAAAAAGTTTTCCTCCACAAATTGTGTAAAATTACCCAAAGGTATACTAAAGTCAAAATTCAAAAGCAATATCTTTTCAATGCAAATATATGAAATTTTGTAACAGCAGTACCATCGTGAGCTCTTCATTGCATTGTAATATAGTTAATCATCTAATTTGCAAAACTGTAACAAATGCGCGATGTTGTAATTCAACTTTATTTAATTCAGTTCTTGTATGATCAGTGTAACATATCCTTAACTTATTTACATTTTAAGCTTGCATTATAAATGATCAATGAATGATCTTACTCATAAATGATCTATTACACTGTAATTCATACAGTAAATTTTTACTATGATGTCTTAAGCTTTAACTAAGGTAAATACTGTAATATGTATATTGCTTGGTAATGACTTTGATGGTAATGACTAAGATGGTCCATTCTGACTATAATGGTGTTCATAGTCATGGTGGCAACAGTAGTAGTGGTGATGACTATGACGATGATGATGGTGCTGATGACGATGACGATGATGGTGCTGATGACGATGATGATTGTAACGATGATGACGTTATGCCATCTTGTCAGTCGTTTAAATTACTTTAAATGTGTGGACAAATTTGATTATTAACTAGTAAAACTTTTGGTGCATTTATTTTGCTAGATATGGAAAAATCATATCAACAAAGGCTATTATAGACCAGACTACAAATAAATGCAAAGGTTTGAATTATTTTGCTTCAGCAACGTAATACTGTTTTTAATTTGGTGTATGAAGTGTTTATGTACATATAACTGTGTTGCACACACGTGTTTAATTATGCAGTATCGTACATTTATTAATCATTTGTGGTTGTAGATATTAATTAATATTAATTTTTTAGTTTTATTATCAAATTAATTTTTTATATGAAGGTTTTAGCAAGATGTTTTATTTGTTACTTAAGAGGCCTACTATCACTGGTTTTAACTCGTGAGTTGCAATCTTTGTCGCTGGGTATTTCAATACTTCATCTGGTCAGGTTGTAATGTGAACCCCAAATTCAAATATGCCTTCAGTTTCAATTTGTTCAGTAATCTATATGAGATCTAAATTAAGCATAGTACTGTTATTAAAGTCACTAAATGGCGACACCAATACTTCCTATGATCTGTTTGGGGTGTGTTTCCTAGGCCTATTGTGGAATTTGAACAATTTAATCCCATCGAATAGAACTTTATCCCAAAATGTTTGCTCAGCTCTTAATCTTTTCTTTACTAGCAGGTTGTGGTGTGTCAATATCTAGCTGATCGTGTATGGTGTAGTGAGCTGTGTGTAAATATCTAGCTGCTTGCATTGTTTGCCTTAGTTAGAACAGACCTAGCTTGCCTGTACAGTTTGCCTGTTGTTACTATACTCAGATGATCAGTTTTTGCCTTGTCGCTAATGCACAGGTTATGGATTTGTGGATTATGAGTCGGTGCTGTCGGCAGAAGCGGCCGTCAAGGCACTGCAAGGCCTTGGAATACAAGCTCAAATGGCTAAAGTAAATTTACACTTCTACTTGCATAATAGTAATAATTGTTACAACTTTGAATGGTTACTTTTGATAGAGATTGCTCTCTGATTTATTGCTTGGATTTGCAGGAAATAAAGTTGATACATCATAAATACAATTTTTTTTTAAAACTGAAGCTGCAGTTCAATGTTTCATGTAGTCCCATAAACGCCGATACTTTGCAAAGAATCTTTGAAAGACCTCAAAGATGATATTATGATTGCGTCTCAATACTTGTGTAGCATGCTCACTTAAAAAGTCGATGATCAAGTTTAATAGATCATAATATGAATAAATTATCATGTTGCTAGTGACAGCCCATCCAATGACAATTTGTGTGTTGCTTGTTGGATTCTGTAAATTCAACGGGGACCTTTGTTAGCCTAATCATAAGATTTCTGTAAAATGTCCGAGTCATTGAAAAAATGCCCTGATCATTAATAAAAAATTGTCATTAGTTGGATTTAGAAGCAACAGAAAAACGACTCGTCTCGTATGCATCTCTTCTCCACAAAATGAGCGCATTTTTTTCTAACGTTCCACTTACAAGAAGTGACTGTAATAAATCTGAATTGCTTTTCTTGTTTACCGAGCTTGTTATTTGTCATTGTGTGAGCATATGTTTCAGAACTGAGCATTCTTGCAGAAAGTAATTCATTAAGAATTGTTATTTATTTTATTTAGCACTGTGATTTTTTGCGAGTGTGACATTAAAATTTACTTTTGATAGTAAGGTATGTATATCAATATTGTTATGGCATTTACTTGTAGCCTAGTAAACAAATCAAGAATTTGTCTAAGGTAACATGTGCTTATGACAAAATGTCATATGCACATGTTTTGTGTATATATAGTTTAATCACCTTGAGCATGCTTGCCTCAAATTTCCTGCAAACTACGGAAGGTTGCAATCTAGTACCGTCAAACCTACTTTGATTATCCCTCGTACTGATAATGATGATGATGATAGTGCTCTGTCCGAAGACAGGTCCTGGCGATAGTTATTTGTCTAACGTATTACTACGCATGACTTCAACCACCGATCCACTAGGCCAGATGAGCACGGGTGGGCGGCCAAAGGTCTTTCCAGTACAGGCAATGGGACGTGAACAACTTGTCCAAGTTTGTTACCAGACAACACTCCCGGCGCGGATTCGAACCTGCAATCTTACGATTACGAGGCGGGCACGCTACCAATGAGCCATCGGGTCATCCCTCGTGCTAATTGTGAACAATGCCAGTCTGGACGATAAATGACTTACGATAATGACGATGAAACAGATAAATGATGATGACGCTGCAAGAGATAAATGCCCATGATGATGAAGACACAACGATATTGTTTGTCATCTCCTTGAGATGAAAACTTATGCAGATTGTACGATAGTGTCTATCGTTGTTTTTCTATCCCAAACATTTAGCAGCAAGAACAGGATTCAACCAATCTATACATTGCCAACTTGCCTCCATACCTCACAGAGACGGACCTGGAGACGATGTTTCAGCCTCACGGTCAGGTCATATCAACGCGGATACTGCGCGACAGCTACGGAGTCAGCAGAGGAGTGGGCTTTGCACGCATGGAAACGAGGGATAAATGCGACGCTGTTATCCAG
Organism: Buchholzia appendiculata; assembly: GCA_034694885.1. Lineage (NCBI taxonomy): Eukaryota > Metazoa > Annelida > Clitellata > Enchytraeida > Enchytraeidae > Buchholzia > Buchholzia appendiculata. The sequence continues at coordinate 4,226 of JAQFYQ010004294.1, read as the reverse complement.
GCTTTCAATGGAAAATGTCTTCCAGGTATGATATGAGTGTATTGCTGTGATTCGTCGTGCTGGTATTGGTTCTGTGAGTTGTAATATGTGATGACAGGGTAGTTGTGTTATTTGTGTGACATTCGGCCGACATGCTCGTGGTGATCGTTGAGTGGAGTTTGCTGGTTCAACCCCTCATGACATCCCCACTGGGAAATGAAATTTAGTCTTAAAATTTATGATATATTGTGAGTTTTCTTGAAAATAAAGCTGTTAAGAATTGTTTAAAACTTTGGTATGTGGTCGTTAATATATTTTGGATGTAAAAAAATTCCTTCCTAAATAAAATCCTTGTTACAGTCCTGTTGATGCTTGTTATACAGTTGTGTATTTAGTGTCTCTAGTACCAATTAAATATGCCTCTCAACAACCTTCACATATCTCTAAATCATTTATTCCAACTTTCAACTCCCTTAGGTTCATTTTTTTCTGTACAGAAATCCTGCCTATAACCTCGCAGTACGATTTCTTGCACTTATGGTATGTGAACGATGAAAATTCTGTAAGGTGTATTTAGTTAGCATTTTAGTTCGTGTTGCACGATGAAAATACATGTATGTATTTTGTATGTTATGTATTTTACAGCAAGATGTATTTAGTTTACAGAAATATTAATGGCATTTATGCTATTCTAATTCCTAGTTTTACGTTGTCAACATGCTTGAGTTGCTACTCGTTGCTCAGGTCACAAAGAACCGTTGACGGCGAAGTTCGCTGACGGTGGAAACAAGAAAAAGTTTCTGCATCAAAGTCGACAATGGACAGATCGAACTCCTGAAGTAGACAATTCTGCAAATATTATCTTTCGAGCGTTTTCCTATAAAACATTGTAATCCTGTAAATCATTATTACTGGGAAATATCTGTAATGTACATCTTATTATCATCATCATCATCATCATCATCGTCGTCATTAACATCATCATCATTGTCAATTAAACTCTGCAGAGCATGATGAATATGCTATTTAGGATTTGTGTTGAAGCAAAGTTTACAGTCTGATGGCCTTCCTGACGCCAACAGTCTAGTGGCTCGCCGTGTCGAGCATAAGGAGGAACGTGGTGAGGTGTTGTGAAATTCTACGATACTGAGCTAACTACTAGAGTGCATGTAATTATTTATACTAATGTGATGCACAGAGAGGATAGTGTAAGTGTACTGTATTGCTTGACATTTAAACCCGTGACTATCTCATTAAAGTTGAGCAGAAATTTAAAGGCTTGGGTATATCGTACATATCGTAACTTGCATATAGTTAATTTGGCAGTTTCAATCATGATTATGATTAATGAAATCAGTTTGCAATGTATTTGATTTCTACTGGAGTAATGATAGATGTCGAATCTAGTTCAGCAGTGAGAACTAATCATCATCATTAGTGTTCTGCCGGAAGGCAGGTCCCTGGTATCCATCTTCTCCACAACTCACGGTCCTCCGCTTTCCTTTTCATTTGCACATATGATTCCTCCTTGCCCTCCATCAATTCATGAAGCATACTTTGTCTCGGTCTCCCTTGTCCTCTCCTTCCCTCAATTCTACCTTCAATCACATCTTTCATCAATCCCTCGCCCCTCAGCAAGTGTCCAATCCCGTTTTTCTTTCTCTTTACGACTGTTTGCACCATACTTCTTTCTTTGTGATGATGATGATGATGATGAGTGCTCTGTCCGAAGACAGGTCCTGGCGATGGTTATATATCGTCGCAGGGAGGCGAACCCAGTATCTCTTCGCTACTAAGCGTGCGCGCTTAACGACCGACCTATTCGGTCACTCCATTGCCTGTACGGGAAGTTACTTTCTTTGTAACTGTTCTTATTTAAGATTTTACTGAAAACGAAACATTTGTGCCTGATTTGCAGATTTTCTTTTAGTAGTATTTCTTATTTAACATGTGTTTTTCCTACTCCTTTGTTCATTTTTTCGATTGGCTATCAGCAGTGTTATACTCGCACGCTATTGGTTGCTCTTGCTTGCAGTCTGAACTGTGGTTGGTTGACAGGTTAGAGAACCTCGGCCTATCGGTGATACCGGACAGTAGGAAGCTGTTCACAGAGCTGCTCATTCCGACGTCATTCCTCATCGTGGTCATAGTGCAGCTGCACTACTTCCAGACGACATTCCTGGAGATCAGCGACCTCAATAGATACAAGTATGCCTTGACGTAGTATTTCATACAGAGTGGGATTGTCGGGGGGGGGGGGGGGTTAGACTCCCCTGGCAGATGTCAAGACCCCCACCTTGCTTGGGGAAAAAATACAAGAGGGTCGGTGTGAAAAGAACTCGGAGGGGGAGGTTGGTTAAATGGAATGTTACCACCCCATTCCCAATTTTAGGCGGTCACTACTCCCTGCTCGTCAATTTTTGGGGACCATCACCCTCTCCCCCTCGTCAGATCGTTCGACCTCCCCCTCCGCCCATCTATTTTTTCAAGTCCCGCACTGATTAGATATATGCAATGTATTCCAATAGATACAAGTACGCCTTGGCATATTAGTTATGCAGTATAGCACAAACAAATGCACTTGAACACGCTCATGCAAAAATCGATTAGCGATCATAATTTTTCGTAGTTTGCAATTTCGCCAATCATTTATCTTTTCCAACCACTTCTGTTCGTAGGTTCGAAAGGCTGAAGGTTAATTTTAAGTTTTCGTTCTAGGCTGATGCACATGATTTTCGATGGCATTTGTACAATTTATTTTACAATTTTTCTTGACAGTGCCAATTTGGAGATGTTACAGAGAAGTGCCCTGAAGTCCATTACATTTAGGATTTAATAATGCAGAGTTTGACTTTGACTGAAGAGCGATTATGAGGTAAGATATTGCTAATTTCTTAAAAAATATGCATTGAATCAAAAATAATTATACATATACAAAATTCAATCCAGTATTTTTTTTTGTAGAGCTACGAGACCAGTGCATGAGAACAGGGTATTCGACAGTGACGAGCACTCGGTGATGAGTCGGTCAGCAGATGGTACGTGTATCTTTGGCCTCGTGTCATCTGATCATATCCTAGTTTGTGTTGTAATAGCTTATTGTCTTTTCTCTCGGTGTGCTATTGTAATAGAAGAACATGGTCTGCATTGTGCAGCGGGAACTTACATGTACTTAGTGTATTATTGTGTTAACTAGGTTATTTTTATTTTTATTATGATTTATGCTCGAATTACTATTTAATGTGTTTCAGTGATTTGAGAGCTGTATTGAAACATGGAAGTATCGATTTGTTTAATTATTTTGTTGTATATTTTATGTTATTTTTTGGTTAGTTGTGTTTAGAATTTGTTGTGCCTTCGCAATGTAACCATTTTTTACGAAAAAAATGGTTATTTCATTTCTTGCACCATGTTAGCTTTTGATGTAGACATGAATATTTGATAGAATTTCTACTTCAGTTTCTCGTCGTTTCTCCTTTCTGTGCATTAGCTAATTCTATTTGGGTTATTAGAGAAATTGAATTCGTTTTTGCTTTGCTTAGTTATTATTTATTTTTATTTACTTTATCACTACATTTCATCATATTTATTATTTATTTATAAAATGTTCATTTGGTTGTATATTATTAATTTTTTGGGTTATATACTATTGAATTCACCTCGGAATGTCATAACGAGAGTCATGGCACCCACGGCGCATGTGAAAGGAGTTGATACATACATACATTGAATACAATAATTCATTACGGTATATTTATTTTTCTTTCATACTCGTGATGTCGACGTAGTTATTTCGATGTGGTTGGTTTTTAGTTTTGTCGTTATCATCTATTCGTAATGATCTTTGATGATTTGCTGTTCTCTGTGTCTGATGTGAAAAGTTATTCTGAGAAAGCGGTCGACGGGACGTAGACGGCGGCACGGTATCGTCCGACATAGTTCGTATTTTATCGCTGTTTTGTCTCTTAATTTTTTCAGTTGCTTTATTGCATACATTGTGTTCAATTTGATTAGTTTCATGTCCAATGAAGGATTAGTCAATAGTTGAATAATGTTGAAATATTATTTTACGAATATGGTTTTCAATACTTTTTTGTAATGCAATTTCTAAGAGTAGAAATTTATGTAGTTTTATTAAGTTCAAGTACTGCTTTTATTTTATTAATATTTTAATGTTATTGAGTTTACGTGGTTATAAGTCTGTAATGGGAAGGAGAAAATAATGGGAAGAACCTTTGGGAAGTAAT
>JAQFYQ010004293.1:0-10006 GCA_034694885.1 Buchholzia appendiculata | reverse complement strand
CAGGTCCCTGGTATCCATTTCCTCCACAACTCACGGTCCTCCGCTTTCCTTTTCATTTGCTCATATGATCCCTCCTTACCCTCCATCAGTTCATGAAGCATACTCATTCATGCATGATCAGTTCATGAAGCACACTCATTCATGCATGATCAGTTCATGAAGCATGCTCATTCATGCATGATCAGTTCATGAAGCATACTCATTCATGCATGATCAGTTCATGAAGCAGTCTTCTTGGTCCCCTCGTTCCCTTAATTCTGCCTTCTATCACTTCTTTCATCAATCCATCTCAAAAGAAACAAAAGCATATATAATTTAGGTCTACTAATCACATTTACGGAAAGGACCTTTGGCCGCCCACCCATGCTCATCTGGCCTAATGGATCGGTGGTTTAGTCGTGCACAGTAATACGTAAGACAAATAACCATCGCCAGGACCTGCCTTCGAACAGAGCACTATCATCATCATCATAATCATCATCATCATCATCATCATCATCAATCACATTCATCTCAATCATCATGTTATAAACTCATGTAACATATCAGAGAAACTTGTGTAGAAACAGCTCAAGTAAGCACTGAAAGCAGCAGTTCCAAGATCAGTATGAGAACACAAAGACCAAGCAAGACATGATGCTCAAGTATCTAGTAACAACTGATACAGCATGTATGCATGTAAGATGCACTTCTAACGCACCGTGCATTGTCAAGGTAAAAACCCTACAAAATCAAAAGTGTGGGAGATAGCCAGCTCACTACCTACAGAGGTAAGAAGCTGAGGTAAGAAGACTGGTTTTAAATTCTTGAAGACATCAAGTTGTTCGGATTTTCTGACTTTTCTTGCAAAGTGTTCCACAAGGTTACTGACACACGTAGGAAAGCTCTAGATACTGAGACAATTTTGTATACTCACCATGAAGCTGAGTAGGCCTGTGAGGATAGTTGCAACCGACCAAGCTGGATTCCATGTGTCGGGGTGAAAGTCACTGATCGACAGACACAACCTGTGAACATTATCAGTCAAACGTCACGTCACTTATATACACTAGCTGCAGCATTATCAGTCAAACGAAAAGTCACTTATAGACACTAGCTGCAGCATTATCAGTCAAACGTCACGTCACTTAAAGACACTAGCTGCAGCATTATCAGTCAAACGTCACGTCACTTATAGACACTAGCTGCAGCATTATCAGTCAAACGTCACGTCACTTAATGACACTAGCTGCAGCATTATCAGTCAAACGAAAAGTCACTTATAGACACCATCACAATCAATCAATCAGTGCAACGTCACAACTAGCGAATTAAAGTTACAATTAAATATAATTAATTACAAAACAATTATAATTATAAAACATCATCACCATCAACATTTCACGTCAATTTTTCCTTGTCAGGGAGGTTTAGAAGCAATGTCCCCGAGGGCTCACTCTTGCCGGATTTTACGACCGAATGCCTTTGCTGATGCCAACCCGTACCGGGAAGCTAGGCGATTTCCCTGCCTCATAGAAAGTTTAGTCTGTTTTGATTCGCTAGGCCTAATGGAGGCAAGCTTAGGTTAAACCCACCACCTTGAAAGAACCAGAGAGAGCAGAAGGCAGCTGCAGTCCACACTCCTAACAATTATTATTATTTGTATACAACGTCAATCTGACCTCGAGTTGACCACAAATCGTCCGCTCGGTGTGATCATGTAGATGCTCGGCGGTTTGAATGGAAACTCGCGAGGGAACACGAGCTTGCCGTGGTAGTAGCCACCTGAGAGACAAACACAGTTATAGACATTTATACATGTCTGCCTCTATTCAACTTAAACCTACATCAGCCCAGAACAAATACAGTTATACACATGTCTGATACTATTCAATCTATGTCAGCCTTTATTCAGCCTAAACCAGCCCAAAACAAACACATTTATAGACATGTATGCCTTTATTCAGCCTAAACCAGCCCAGGACAAACACAGTTATAGACATGTCTGTTGCATTCAACCTACACCAGCCCAGGACAAACACAGTTATAGACATGTCTGCCTTTATTCAGCCTACACCTACACCAGGACAGACACAGTTATAGACATGTCTGCCTTTATTCAGCCTAAACCTACATCAGGACAGAACAAACACAAGTGACAGACAATTAGACATGTCTGCTTCTATACAGCCTATAGGCCCTATACCATTCCAGAACACACATTTAACGTCAGCTCTTACCTAAATAACCCGTAAGCCCTTTCTTACCTAGAAGCTGCGAAGAATATACGATCTTTTAAACAGCAGAATACCTACAGTCACTGTACAATCAAATTATATGTGAAAAGCTAGGCCTACTACTCTAATCTACTGGTAGTTCATTCATCGCTATATAGATAAACTAAAATCAGCGTTATTGACAAAAATAATTTTGCTATTTATAAGCTAACTCATATCAATTAAAATATTCTGGACAGTCATCGTGTACTGTACAGTAGTAAAACATAATGTTATAACATCATCACATGAAGTGTATGTGTGTTACAGTACTCAGTTGGTGAATACAACATACTGCACGAAGTTTTCTATACATATACATAATCAGATAATTTACCGCAATAAGGACTGTAAAGCAACAAATAAACTGTTTGCCAAAATATCACCATTCAACCTACCTTCATACGGACTGTCTTCTGGTCCCTTGACAACATAATGCCTGAGAACAAACAAATCTGATTATTCACACAAGTTTCATCATAGTCAGGCAGTATCCAATGTCACTGACATATTAGGACAAACCACAGTATAAAGTGTAACACTTCTACTAAAATTAGTGTAAAATGCAGTCCTTAATGACGTTATGAATTAATCATAAACAAACTTATTGGTTTATCAGGGTGTAATACTTGAATCATGAGGAAACATATAACATACGTCATTACTACAGCCCGATTACAACTGATACATGTCTAGGTAAATGACGTCATTAAGTATAGTACTACAGCCCGGTTACAACTGATACATGTCTAGGTAAATAACAACGTCATTACTACAACCCGGCTACAACTGATACATGTCTAGGTAAATAACAGTTAGGCTTACGGTTTCTGCACAAGTTACGTCTTGAAAACACAAAAATGTCAATAGCACACAACATCAAGTTATGTCTGGCAATGGTTCAATCCTGTTTCATAATTTCTTTCCTTCTAAAAATTAGATAGCTAGGTTTACAAATATGACGACCAGTTCGTCGTCCATTTAGAAATGATCGTGGATCATGCCTTACTTAGCAAATATAGGCTAGAGTCTTTCTCACCCCACGAGCACATTATAAATAAATAACGTTACAGCTCAAATCAAGATATTTGCATCATGCATTTTAAGTGCTACTACGAGTAGAAACCGACCACTGGAGGATGTTTGCGTGAAGTGGTTCAGCGACAATGTAAGGAACGGGATCTCTCTTCAGCCGAACATAGTCCTGCTTCAGCCTCGCAGTCGCCGAAGAACTGTTCCTCTTGGCATTCATAGCCATCCAGACAGGCCTACAATATCAGTTAGACATCATTAACCTATTTTGCTCAGAATAAGGCTGAGACGAATACACAAATGCACAAAAACAAACACTATCATAATGACGTATCCAAAGTTCCAAATAAACTCTCAACTCTTAGGTTATGGGTGAGTACATGCAAACAAGAATAAAGATCAGGCTTTCTCATTGAGGGGGGAAGAGATTATTTAATTGTGTGGAAATTAACTATCCAGCCCCCTCAGAAAATTGAGGGGAACAGGATACAAGGCATACATGTGCATCAAGGAAGAAAGTCATGTTCAGACTTCGTACCGGCAGTGCGCCAAAGAAACTCTGCCAGAGAAATGCTAGCCCAGAAACTCCGAATAGAACCAACTCATGTTTATTCTCATTCGCCCCTTTCCAAGGTATGAGTAAAGATCAATTAAATGTAGGGTTTGGTTGAGCTCGGCTCTGAGCAGGTTACAATTAGTCGTTAAGTTATGGTTAGGTTCATAATCCAACGTTAATTCACATTCACCCGTCCCGAGGTAGGGTTAAGTATCGTTTCAATATAGGATTTGGTTGAGCTCGGCTTTGAACAATTGTGTTGCGATTAGCGATTAAGTTACTTTCGCCTAGTTGTCACTACATTCATCACCACATTAACCGGAAAGGTAATTTACATGATAATTAACCAATTTGCATGATAATTTCCATGATAATTAAAGGAATTAATAATTAATTACATGTAATTTATATGGAAATTATTAAGAACAGCCTTTCCGGTGAATATGGAGATGAATGCGATAATAAATGTGGTGATGAATGTGGTGGCAACTTGACGAACGTAGTCAAGTTATGGTTATGCTCAAAATCGTTACATAAGCTAGCCTTTGCATTGTCGCAGCAGTCGGTGCACAAAACAGTGACACCCATTTAAGGAAGCATGTCACGTTGGTTTATCCCGGCGGTTTATGAGTGAGTAATTAACGATTGTGTTTGCGGTAGTATGATCGTAATTTACATCCTTCTTACGAGTTCAACTATTGTATTTTAGAAAACGGAAGCAATCTACGCCCTTTACGGTGGAACGGCGGAGTATCCGTAACAAACAGCTGTAGCCCACATTAATAGAGTACACAGTAAATATATTCAAATCGCTGAACAGAAATCTACGGAACATTACACGCCTGACATAATCCCGAACCCGTCCCTCGATCCACAACGAAACCCAGTACATAACCTTTTAACTAGCCCTTAAATTTCGATCCTAACTTTCGATCACCGTTATTTTATTTTATTTAGTTATCTGATAATTAATTTCATTATATGACAATAAATGATTCAATTACACCGATCAATTAATTAGTGTTAGTTGTAATTAACCTAATTATGTGATTACAATAACGATAACGTATTCAATTAAATAATAAATTAATTAATTATTACGATTATTTCGGAAAAATAATTGAGAATTTGACAATTTGAGCTATTCCATCCATCCATATAGATTCTTTAACGTGAATATCGTAGTAGGCAGCTGTGACTAGTGCAGATCGATCAGTCTTTACGCAATAATTTGATGTAAACGATAGTTCTTTATGACCTTGAACTAATTTGTTGTTTCTTGCCGAAAGGTGTCCGGCCTTTTTTCACACGCTTCACGGTGCAGATTACCCTAGAGGTGCTCCGCAGCTCCAGCCTTCAGGTGGTTATACAAGTTTGTTCCAAATATCTTCAGACGTTTGCGGCCAGTTGATGACTTAGCTGAAGCATTCGTGGCGACTAGTCCATCATTTGTTCCCTGTACGAAGCTATGAAATGCAGGATGAGTTCTACAGCTAGTGAATGAGTCTATCAGTTTGACTATGTGCTGACATCTTCTGTTGTGCAGTGAGTCCAATCCCAGAGATTGTTCAAGCGGAGCAGCATGAGCAAGTACGGAGACACCTGCGATGATGCGGGTTGCAATACGTTGTACAACGTCCAGCTTGGCAAGGTGAGTCTTAGCTGCTGGCGCTACTAGAGAGCTACAGTATTCGAGTCGAGTACGGATCAAGCTGGTGTAGGCGAGAGTAAGAATATTAAGTTCTTGAGGCAGAGACGGGGCAGCTCTTTTCAGTAAGCCCAGAAGACTGTGACATTTCTTGACGATGCTGTCGATGCCCGCTCCCATGGTGAAGTGGTGGTCGAGGACAAAGCCAAGAAGTTTGACCGTATCTTCAGGTATGATGTTATGGCCTTCGACGCACATCACCAGATTCTCAGGAAGTCTTCTCGTCGGAGTCTTGAATATAATTAACTGGGTTTTGGTTGCATTGATCACGAGTTCGCGTTCTTCACAGTATGATTTAACTCGATTATAAGTGGCTGAGAGCTTGCCTACTAGAGCGGTGGCATTGACATCTGAAGAACTGCTAGTGATGTCGTCCGCAAACTGGATACAGGACGATTCTGATCTCGCTGGCAGGTCCCTGACATACAGATTGAACAGTAGCGGGCTAAGACAAGAGCCCTGGGGGACTCCACGTGTCACTGGTTTCCAGGCTGTGATCGAGTCCTTAATCTTGACCCGCTGGCATCTTCCAGTAAGGTAGTTGGTGAACCATGCGATAGTCTTTGTGTCACAGCCGATACTGACTAGTTCAATGAGAAGCTTGGCATGTGGTACCGTATCGAACGCCTTAGACAGATCGATGAGCAGAGCTCCAGCGTATCGTCCTTCGTCGACCTCGCTCATCCAGTGGTCCAGTCCGTTCAGAAGAGCTAATTCGCAGCTTGAATTCTTTCTGAAGCCATATTGTTCCAGAGGAATTATGTTCTTGACCTCGCAGTAGGTAGCCAGTTGATCACAAGCCGTCTTTTCCAGTAGTCTAGCTAGAATCGGAAGCAACGATATTGGACGGTAATTGGTCGGTTCCATACGACTTCCCTTGGCTTTGTATACCGGAGTAACGTTAGCCATCTTCCACGCGTCTGGCATGACTCCTTGTTGCAGGCTGGTGTTGAAGATGGTCGTGATGTTCGGGCTAATGGCTGGTGCAAGGGCTTTGAGTAGCGGAGCAGAAAGACAGTCTGGACCCATAGCAGAGGAGGACTTGAGATTCAGCAGCAATCGGGTGACTTTCTCTGTGCTTACGCTCTGAAAGCTGAAGCCGTCACTTAAACTGCACAGCTCAGGAGCTTCCAATTTTGAGTTTGAGTTTGATTGAACTATTTCGGCGAAGTAATCATTGAGTATGCTGGTGTTCAGCGGGATACTGCAGCTTTCCTTAGATGAGAACGATGCAAGTTTGATGAACTTCCATGCAGTCTTGCTGGTACCATTACAGATACTGTCCCTTCCTGCATTTTTCATGTTTCTTCGGATGCGGCTTTTGACTTGTTTTCTAAGAAGATTAAGCTGATTTGTTTCTTGTGTACTGTGAAGGCCGTTGCGGATCTTCTTGGAGATGAAGTCTCTTTGGTTCATCAGTTGTCTGACGTCGTCAGATAGCCACGGTGAACGATGCTTTCGTTTGGGACAGTTTATCAGCGGCGCGAATTCATCGAGGAGCAGATTCATTTGACTTTGCCAATGCTCTAACAGCGCGTTCGCATCGGTCTCTAGAATCGAGGTCAGAGAGATGTCCATAGCTCTGACACTAAGTTCATCGAAGTTCGTATGTTTGAATGAACGTTTTCTAATTGGGCGCAAGGTAGAGTCAGCCTGTAGGTCGATCTCTGCTTCAACGGGGAGGTGATCACTTGCTGCAAAGTTGACCGTGCCATAGCTAACTAGACATAGGTCCTTGTCTACTGCGATGATGTCAAGACAAGTGGCGCTGGTCTCAGTCACTCGAGTAGCTGTTACATATCCAGTAATAGTGCCAGCGAGTTTCATTGATTTGCGGAGAGCGTTGCCTGGATAAGTGTTAGGCTTTAATAAGTTTGCATTCAAATCGCCCATGATCATGAGTTGACCGAGAATAGTTAAGTCTAGGATAAGCGAGTTGAGTTGGTTGAACCAGTTTCTTTTTGCACTCGGAGGACGGTAGATACCAATGACTATGACAGGTCGTGTCTGGCGTTTCACTTTCACTGAGGTGGCAGTAAGTTCGAGACCTAGGTGGTTGGCTCTATGCTGAACGTCATCAAGAGGGTTCGGATGAAGAGTAGATCTGATGAATGTTAATACTCCACCGCCATGACTATTCCGATCTTGCCTTGACATAAAATAATCTTCCAGATTGATTGCTTCCGAGTTGATGGTGGCGTCTAGCTTAGTTTCAGTCAGGGTGACGATATCGTATTTGTGTAGGAGTTCGGTCGATTCGAACCATTTCGAACAGATACCGTTACAGTTCCATGAGAGCAGTCAGATATTCTTGGTAGTAGGCTTGTTTTTGTGCTGCGAGCTGTTTTTCTTCGGTGACTTTGTTTTCTTTAATTGCCAGCCCTCGTCGTCACTCTGGTTGGCCCTGCTGCTCAGGTTGTCTGTATGTGGCTCTTCGTCATTCGAGTTACTTTGAGTAACGGTACTGCTAGACTTGGCGACAGAATCAGGTACACGGCTTGCACTACTGGAAATTGGTACTGAGTGGCTGGCTACTGCGGGCAAACTGTTTGTACCTGGGGTACATTCACTGCTTTGAGAGCCATTCACACCAGAGCTAAGTTCAATGGGGGTCTCTGATTGTGTCGGTTTCTGATCAGCGTTGGTTGACGTTGCAGTTACTGTTGAGCTAATTGCACCAGTAAGTTTCGGATCTTGTCTTGCTTTGCTCTCAGATGGATGACCATGTTTTCGAATTACAGTCTTTTTCGAACTAGATGATTGAATACCAGCACTGGGTCTTGTGATTTCACCATCCTCACTCTGCCGGGGGACAACTTTTCCTCGACGGATAACAAATTTGTCCTTTCCTTTAGTCAGCCATTCTTCTCGGAGGGTCTTGTCCACTTCCATCTGGGCTTTTGTCAGGTCGGGTCTTATGTATATCAGTGATTTATTTTCAGATGCTTGCTTGTTTCTTGCAGTTAGAACGATTCTTCTCTTGTGTTGATTTATGAACTTGACACGCAACAATCGTGGCTTAGTGCCATTGGCATCTGTGCGGTTTCCAAGTCTGTCAACGATTGTTACATCGTCCGCAGTTATCAGTTGTTCGCTTAGATTGCTGTTGATGTGCTGTAGGAATGAGTCGCAGTCATCTGAACTTTCAGGAAGGCCCGACACAATAAGGTTTAGCTTACGCTTTTTACTCAATTTAGCCTACTAAATTGAGCTTATAACTTACTTGTTCTAACGCCTGTAATCAAAAAAATGGCCTAATGCCATTATTTTATTGCTTATCCTATTCATTTTTACTCGTAAGTTACAGGAGCGTGAAGATTATTTCGGCCGGCCTGTATTCGGTTTACCACGTTTGGCTGACTTCTCCATCAGTTCATCTAAGTGAATTTGAGAACGGTTGGCCTTAGTTAGGAATTAATTCAAAACGGACATGTGTTATTCTGTTGCTTATAATTATAGGCCTAGGAGATCTTAATTTCAGCAAGATTTTTGCTGAGTCAGCTGAATTACCAAGTAGGGGAAAAACTAGAACAGAATTCTGGGAACCTTGGACGCATCTCGTTGAATTGTACAGCTGTAGAGGTGTTCACGATCAGATGATTCTCTAACTTTTAATGTTGCAACTATCGAACGAAGACAATATTAATTAAAGACACCGTGTGACGGTGTGACAGATCAATAACGTTGGAACTTGGAAGGCCTCGCTACAGTACGATTTGGCAAAACGTCTATAAATAACGTGCGCTGTCTAGTGTCGAGCTCTATTGCATTGCTCTAAATTTAACGAAAGTGCGGCACTCATTGAATTGCAGTTATCGCAAGTGTTACGATTACAAAATTAATGAGACGAAACCTAGTGTGCAAATTTCTGAAGCCAACCTCTTGATCAACGCTTTCAGGGATTCATGGAGATAAAAATGTACTGTCATCAAAGGCCATGGGCAGCCGCGTAAATTAAATTGATTTAGCAGGTAACTGTCGGCATGTGGATATAATGAGTTGAGATCCACTGGCGAGTGGTTCTCAACTTATTAGCACACCAGTGATTCTCACTTTCTCAGCTCATTAGCTAAGTTTAGTCCAGAAAATCAAGAATGTAAACAATATCGCGGGAATTCTTTTGCAAGACCAGATGTTGCTTTCTCATAGTGATTGACCTATTATTGTGTTACTGCTTAATTTCGAAATGTAGCTTCAGGACAAAATGGATCATCTTCATTGATCATCGTGTACGAATTTAATTAATTTAGTCAATTACTTTGTGCCATGCAACTGTTCCGATAAGTTCTATTGGCACATTTCTTTACATGATTGATTGATTGATTGGTGTTTAACGGCACGTCAGCACAAATAGGCTATATTGTGCCTTCATTGGATTAAAACTTCACATTAAAATTCAGTTACGGTAAAAGTAAAAGCTACAATAAATAAATAAAACAATACCAAATGTAAAAA
>JAQFYQ010004292.1:0-10006 GCA_034694885.1 Buchholzia appendiculata | reverse complement strand
AGAACAACTAACATATCAAAGGCACAATATAGCCCTCTGGTGCTGACGTGCCAATACAAACAAAACAAACAAACAAAGCCAGATTGGTGCTGGAGTTTCGTTACATATGGTGACTTCAGGCTATAATACAACGCTGTCTGTTTGCTCTTCATTCCATGATCATCATTGTATTTGATTTACGTGACTGATTACATCTGAGCATCTGTCGCAGTGAACTCAGTGATGGTAATGTGCATGGCGTGCAGATTGCTGTGTAAATCATACTTATGTATGTATGTATGTACGATGCACTTCTAACGCATCATGCGTTGTTAAGGTAGAAACCCCACAAAATCGTAGGTATACTTAATGCATATTAATCTTGAACATTCAGTTTTGCTTTAGTCTCGAGTAGCTTAATCAGATTTAAAAATCTGCATTTTCTCTATTTTGCTCAGATGCGTATAAAAGGCAGTATTTTGCATTGCATTCCTCCATGGCTGTCGTTCTTTATTAGTATGTTGGTGTTGTTTCTAAAACTTTCTTTACTTCATCGTCATCTTCGTTGTCCGTATATTTGTTGTGTTGTGATCTTAACAGGATATAATTTGTGTATGAGAATATAAATGTGGACATTTACTTATTTGAGGAACACAGTATACTACAGTCCATGCAGATGTGCAATGTGATACAATACAAGACTAAATTGATGTTGTGAATTGTGTAGGCATATAATTATACCTAATTGAAATATGTATTACATCATGATATACTTTATTTGTTTCTTTCTGTAAACATTTATTGATTAAGCTTTGTTATATGATATTTTATATAATTTATTTATATTTCCAATTAAAAATTGCTGTCAGAAATTAGCACGGCTTACGATTAATTGCTTTAGCTTATTCAAAATATATACAAAGATCATAAATCTTCTGATTTTTAGCTTGAGATTAAAATTAAGGGTTTACAGCACTATTTATCCATTGTTGTAATGTTTCTGACGTGATTCTACAAGCGATCGACATTATTGCGTGTAATGAATGACCAGCTGAAAGATATCTGTAGATTCATATTTAATTGATATATTGGGCAAATGAAAGAATTTCTGAAGGTTAATTTAGAAGCGGCAACCAAAACATACACCAAAAATGTTAGAAACAAATTAATTTTGAAATTTGTACCCAGAAAGCCTTCCCCATGGATGTGACCCTAGCAAAGCTAACAGAAAACACACGATGGAATGCAGATTGGAACATATTAATTCAACGACATTATTGTTACCTTTAGATTGCTACTGTCCATGTTAATCTTGGTCTTCCTCTTGTTCTTTCACCACATGTGTGCTACCACTGGATTCTCTGAGTACATGACAAGCAAATTCCAACTTTCTTGCAATTTGCTGTATGACAAAATTAGCTGTATTGTTTTTATAACAATCGACATCAAAAATATATATCGTCTCAAAAATATACCGTGTATCAGGCTCCAGTGGGATTCGAACCCGCGATCTCCTGCTTACTAGGCAGGCGCTTTAACCAACTAAGCCATGGAGCCAGATGAACACGGCCGAATATTATTATACTTTTAAGAAATGTCGCTTAGCGGCGACCTCTGCCGAATAAATTTTTAAATAATATTTAAGCTACGTTTAGTATTCTTTAGTTCATTGTGTTTCGATAGATGGCACAACTTTTATGCTCAATCTTTGCAGTTTGTAAAGCCGCATTGTCTAAAATGTTATTCTGAATTGAATAGTTTCATCGTTTTGCTAAGAATTCAGACGTGGAAATATAAATTGGCCAGCATTCAAATAACTGATCATTTGATTTGATATTGCTAATACTGTGTATTGTTCGAGTTTCTAAATTTCTCTGCTAAAATTCCTTTCATGCCAAGTGTGAAAAAGTTCTGCATCTAACTGCTGTTCTTGTTGCGTGTTGTACGAACATTCATATTTTTATTATTATTTGATTCTAAAATAATAAAAATAGAATAAAATCGTGTAACTTTTATGTTTCACTTGAAGTTTGTATGGAAGGGAAGATTTTCAGGCTGTTTAAGATTGATCATTGGAACTAGCTGGAAAAAGTATCTATAGGGTAACAATTTGTTATGTGACGAATATTTAAATAACGTAATGTAACGTGTTGAGTGGACACAGGCATTAACCTTTGTTTCCATGATGATATACGATACACACAAATATAATATGTAGTATGATTGTAGCATGCGTCTGATACTATAAACTTCGAGCAACGTTTATATTAATTTTAATTTGGATCCATACAATGCAGTTTACAATACTGATTGCTTCCAGATATAGCTTAACCAGACCTGCTAAATGTTTTGATGTTTGGGGTATGATTCTCGGCCATCGCTGATATCTGTTTACATCCCACTATGTGTATCACCGGGATTTGATATATGCACCAATTCCAGGGGAGAATGAAGATTTATAAAGTTATAATTTTTATTAATCGGGCAGTAATTAATAGCACATGTTGTGTTGACAGCTTGTTTATGCTAATATGCTCTTTTGTTGTTCAATCTTTGTGCAGTATCTAGAAAAGTAGTGTTTGTTTTTACACTTGTTCTTCACATCAGATGATTACAGGGTGCTGGATGTTGATGCGATTGTCGGATGAAGTTATTTAAAATTATTCACCAGTATAAATCATATATATATATATATATATATATATATATATATATATATATATATTCTTATGCTTTCCGAATAAAGACATATATTTTGAACGATTATATATATACTTCTGAAGAACGTTTGAATTGATTATTTTTATTAATTTTCCAAACATCTATTGTTACGCTATTCACACAGTCTAATCGACATGTTTAGTTTTGAGAAAATATTACATTAACAGTAAATAAAACGTTTTCCTCCAGCAGGTTTAACATTGTAGTTACTGAGATAACAATGCATCCCATTATATTTAGCTCATATTTTGTTTATTATGTTTATTGTAGTAACCTCTAGTTCACGATGTCACGACCTCCAGTTCACTCGCCAGGCAGTGCTGGTCGGCTACCTCGTCAGCACTGTTACCTCTGTGATCTTCCTCGTACTCCGTGGGCACTCCTCTACGACTTCACAGAACCAGTGTGCCGTGGATGCGTCAACTATGAGGGCGCCGAACGCGTCGAGCTCGTTATTGACAATGCAAGGCAGATGAGGCGTGCCCTCGGACTACCCGCAGGCCCTCCCCGAGCAGCACCTCCATCATCCCTTCCACCACCGCCACCGTCAGCGCATAGAATCAACGGGCCAGAAACTTCTGGGATAGGGATGACTTCTCGTGTTAACTTTTCTTCAGATAACGGAGTAGGTCGGAATAACTTTGACGGCTGTGTGACGAGAAACAGCATGGGATTGGATGTGCACCAGGGCGGAGGACGGATTAATTTCGGTGTTGCCGATCCAACGTTGGCAAGGGTGATCCGTGGGTCAGGAATCAACAGTCAGCCGAGGTCAGGCACGCATGATCTGCACGATCGACCTGGGAACTCGCTTGATAGATCGGAACGTGCCAAGGGCATCAAGGATGGACATCAGAAGATGAAAAATGTATCAGATTCTCAGCAAAGGTCGACAGATAATCATAGCCGTATGGAATCTCATGGCCGACTGCTGATTGGTGCAGACGGCCGACCAATGGAGATGCCGGATGAACGACTGGCGGAAATGATTGATGGAAGACCAATGCACCCGCTGCGACAACTTGCAGGTGAGCAATTCGACTCGTTTATTTTAAACTTTTTTTGTTACTGAGTTTGGATTAGTTAAGTATTGTTTGATGGTTCTATGGTGTATTTAAAATTGCCTAATTCCTACTAATTTTCTTTGCCATTATTTACTAATATTGTGATCAGTTATGTTAGTTGGGGTGGTAACGGGTTGAGAAATTCCACGTGGAGCGGTAATTGGGAATCATTTCCAACCCGATGTCACTCTCTAGTGCGTAGAAGATGGTGTGCGGGCAGTGCGGTGAGTATTGTAGATTTGTCTAGCATAAAGATTTTCAGTGTTGATTATAGTGTTGATTATGTTGATTATTACCTGTGTTGTGTAACTATTGTATAATGCCTCTCAATGAATTGTCAGATGAAGCCAAATTATACAGTATATGAAGGCTTATTATTTGTTATTAGAATTCAATTTCTATGAAATGTTTGAATTGAATTGATGCTTTGATTTTAGGACCAGTATCTTCAATGGACTTTGGACATAGAATGTCGGCAGACAACCAGAGCCCCCACGCCCCAGGGGGCATCACACCCCTTGATTTACCGTCACAAATAAGAGCTCATTCTACAGGCATCAGCGGAGTGGGCGATCTATTTCCTAGAAGCGGATTTCCCATCGGTCTGCATAACCGTGGGATGGGTTCTGGAGGAGGTAGAGGGGAAGTGGGCGGTGCTTCCGGTGTGGTGGACCCGCTGAGATGTACAATCTGCAATGAACTGTTGGAAGATGTGCACTTTGTGCAGTGTCCATCGTCTGCTGATCACAAGTTCTGCTTCACGTGCTCGAGGGAGAGTATAAAGAGACAAAGCTCCGTGGCGGGGGCAGAGATATACTGCCCTAGTGGAGAGAAGTGTCTGCTCGCTGGCTCTAACATTCCATGGGCATTCATGAAGAATGAAATACAGGCAATACTAGGCAGGGGGGAGGCATCCAACGGGGGAGCAAGTGGGGATGGGCTGACTGCATCTTCATCATCCTCCGCGTCGGAGTCTGCCGCTAAGCCACCAGTGAAACAAGAGGAGCTGGAGTCTGGAGAGGATGCCGCATGAAGTCCAACGTGCAATGACATCGGTGAACTGTTGCAGCTTGTCGGCTGTTATCTCATCAACAAATGCGTTGTGGATATAGGACGTTCCTAAGCTGTTCATCAGGTTATAGCTGAGATTGAGTGAATCTGATTGTGACTTGGATGACAGTGGTAGTGGTTGTAGCAAGCTGTTCAGTGAATTCAATATGTTGACTAAGTCTTTCCATAGTTGGGTCGAGTAATGGCAGAAGATAATACCACTAAATGAGTATGCAGGTGATATAAATACACCTTTTTGCAATTTGCAGATAGAAACTTTAGCAGGTGTCCAATTACAGAATTTGGTACAGTCCTTTTATGAATTCCCAAGTCATACGTTGTCATACGTTGTTCATGCAGCACTCGACCTGCAGAGTCAGGATTTGAACCCGGGATCCGTAGTCTATCTTCTAGGCACATCGTTATTTATGGGTGGTAATGGTAGATTTGGTTAGTTTTTACTGGATGTTAGTAATGTTCCTAGTGTGTTATTACTGTTGTCGCTTGCAGTTTGGTGGTTCTGATGTGTTCAAGTGTGATGGATGACTGATGTTGTATACTTGGGACAGGTGGTTGAAATCCTAGTGAACAATGATTGCTTGCATGCAGAATGCAGGTGAGTGTTCCACGTTGAGTAGTGATATCCGTCGATGCTTAGTGATAAACTGTACATACCAGTACATACCATACTTGTGTATTTGTAGTGATTTTGTTTTGTATTTGCTGAAGTACTTAGTTGTCAATATACAGTGGTTCACTGCCAGCGAGCTAGACTTCAACGCATAAAAGCGCCTCAAATTGGTGATTGCATTTGTTTGCTTTATACGCTATGGTCGAATTATGGTGAAATATGCACTGTATATAAATGCTTTACGATTACGATTGAATGATTTGTGCAAGAGCTTAGTGTCAACGCAGCCACTAGGTGCTGCAGAAATGTGCATCCCATCCTTGGAATTACTGCATCCAGTCAATGGTTATAATGATCATTGAGTTGTTTCAAGGTGGTTTGCTGATCAGTTATTTAAGGTTCAAGGCAGCAATTTGAAATGTTTTTGAAAATTCCTTCATTTATGTTTGATTTCAAATTTGTATGTAACTTGCATTGTTGCGAATATGCTTCTGGCTGTAGTGGGCTAAGTGTTGTGAGCAGAGTAGTGAATGTTGGCTATTTGACTGTACAGATTCTGGGTTGACTCTAACTGTAGGCGATAATGGATTGCTTGGAAGCTCAGGATCAACAAATACGTGTGAAAGTCTATTTTTGAATATTATCTAAGCCATGCAAACATGGCAACATGGATTGTGGCGATGATATTAAAGTTAGTTCTTGTGCTATTAAAATCAATGTCACATTTCCATGTTGGATTTAATGAAACGAAGGTTTTTGACTGGATGCCCTTCCTGACACCAACAGTGTTGGTGCTCATCTTGTTGGAGGCACATGGAAGAATGCCATTGTAAAGCTCCAGCATCACTGGGCAGTTGTTTTTGTACTGTATACTAGTACAAAAGTGTATACTGTATGTACTGTATACTAGTATACTGTTGTCAGTTATGGTTCAATCATGTTCATGGTTCAGCCATGTTACAAGTTCCCTCCTGTGGTAGGGGCGAAATTGAGATCACTGCCACTTCTCAGCACGATGAGGTGCATGTTTCAATTAAGAGGCAACTAAAGGATAGTAGTCTGCTTACAGTTGTAGCATGAGTGTAGGTTATTACTATTTGCTTATTTATGGTGGTGCAGTTAATCTGTGCTTGCTGCCACTACCAAGTCAAAGAACAGAATATCTTTATCTAAGGATGGCAAATCACCCCATTCCCAGTACACGTTGGTGTCAGGAAGGCATGTAGGTGTCAAAATTCAGCTATAATGAGTCATCAGTGACATTAGTTAAAGTTTATACCACACCTTTGATCAGCACAGACATCTTGCAAAAAGTGAAAGTTTATAGTAGATATAAGCGGGTGATGATGATGATGAAGTGAATCTGACTAGAGTCGTGTTCAGTGGAATTAATTTCCTTCATACATGTGCACAAATGTAAAGTAAAAACTGAAAGTCAAACAATATTGCAGTTTTCTACTCAACATTAACTGTACTCTTATTCTCCTAGTAATGATACAGTGTACTATTTTTGTAGGTTGCATTATTGCTGTAATGTATGAAATACTATGTGCAATTTTGTTTGAATATACTTTATTGACATCAGTGTCGTGTGCTAATTGAGTGATACAAGTGAGATCAAGTTGTGTTCTGTAGTATTAGCTGTCCATCTTTGCTATTCGTAGTAAATAATAATTGCAATGATCGGCCAGTATGTCTGCTCAAGTCGTGAATGGCTTTACATTTATTATTTTTAGTAAGAATTGTAATTTGTTGGGCTTGTACTTGGCATATCTGATTATGTTTGCGATTAGTAATAAATAAAAATGCTTGGCTAACTTTTTGCATATGAGATTAGGGTATGCCTGTTCTATTTTTGCACAGCTGTACATTGCTCTCTCGTGTTAAGGAGAATGTTTGTATTTGATTGCATGAGTGAGATGAATAGCTGATATTAAGTGTGTAAATATACTTTTTAAATTCCTGTTGCTTAATGCTTTATCGACGTTTTGACTTGGTGGAATATGATGGTGAATGAAAGCTTTGTCTCTTGTCAATGTTGCTGATCATACTTTGTATCTATCCATGCTAGATAACGGCGTTAGAGTACATTGTGTGACATTCATAAACTTCATTTATAACAATCAATTGAAGGGCTTCTGGAAGTTGTTCTTCTGCTAGCTCATCACCAAAGGCCCGGGGCTATGAGACGAGTAAAGTGGTAACCAACTGCCTTCCTGCACAGGTAATTAACGACTTGCCAAAATCTCCACATATTATTTGATGTAATTCATATTCTATCTAAAGAGCTAGGTCACACATTGTTAGAAATGCTAACTGTGATATTTTAGCCAAGGACTTCAATAAGAATAGGGAAATGTGCTACCGCATTGGTAATAGTTTGTCTTATAAATGAGTACAAAACTTTATTTATTGACAGGCATTTATTTTTGGTAGTTACCTAAGCTTCATTTCATTTTGGTTGATAAATAGTTAAAAATAAAATACCATGTACAGTAGATAAACACATATTATTACAGCTAACATTTATGCTTTTGTTATCATTACAAAGTCTTACGACAGACTCCATAAAGATAAGATGATCACATTTAACGTTAGTTTTACTTGTCAGCAAGGGTTAGACGACTTCAACAATGGAAACATTTCTCTCTACACACACACACACACTGCTAATACACAATCACATGCAGCCTCAGCACTCAGTTTCAAACTTGCAATTTTTCATATCCGATCACACACACTTTATCCAAGTCTTTCTACTCCTGCCTCAAATATAACAAAACTTCAAATGTCACATATTGTTCAAATATTTTCCTGGTGCACACCTGTATGATTATATATTTATAGTCCTATATATTCAAACAAAATTTATTAACATATAAAATGTAAAACCTATGAGAGTGATGTTACGGTTGGCATACATATTAAACCAGTGGTTTAGAAACCTTTGGCCAAAAATTTATGCTGCATCTCTTCAGTGGTGAATTGTTGCCTTCTCGTCGTCGTTTCAGTTACTAGTCAGCATAAAAACGAAGCTACACACTTAATAGATAAGATATAAGATGTCACATCATCAATAAGAGTCATAATTACAGTCGAAACTATAAATTATACCAACTGGAAATAACACCAGTGGATAATAGTTTGAAACCTTGCAGAAACATAGAACTTTCTACAAACATCTGCTATGTTTAATCCTTCACAACTTGAGTACCCAGAAGAGCAACTAGTTTCATGTACTGTATACCGATTACAGTCGAGAATTAAACGCAAAGCCATCGTGTATGCATCTACGGATGCATTATTTACTGGACAATAGACATAATTAATAATACACCTGTACAACCTACGAGTTCTATCTTTCATACAAATTTAGATTTGTCAACACATTTGGATCGTAACAGAGACATAACATATAAAACTTAATACAGTCATAATCATTATCATCATTATACATCGTCCAAACTGGAATTGTACATTATAATTAGCTCTATGGCTAATTAACGTGAGTGTGATGTTACCAAATGTTTCCCTACAGAGATGTGGGAAGAAATTACTTGCAAGCACGCTCACTGTCATTAAACTCCGCAGAGTATACATGTCATTTGCATCTTTACTGACGCAAAGTTTACAGCCGGATGCAACGGGGCCCCCTCACACCCCGACACCATAGGACCCTTGCACCTCGACACCATAGGACCCCTCACACCCCGACAACACAGAACCCCCTCGCACCCCGACAACATAGAACCCCCCTCGCACCCCGACAACACAGAACCCCCTCGCACCCCGACAACATAGAACCCCCTCGCACCTGACATCACAGGGTCCCTCATACCCGACACTACAGGACCCCTTGCACCCCGACAACACAGAACCCCCCTCGCACCCCAACACTACTGAACCCCCTCGCATCACAAGGCCCCCTCAAACCGGACATCACAGGACCCTCTTGCACCCAAACACTCCATGCTCAATTAAATGTAAATCATCGCTGTGATAAAAGCAAGCTCTACTGCTACAGTTGCTTACTTTGACTGTTGCGTTACATCCTGCCATACATCTACTCTCACGTTGGTGAGAGGATATGAAGAATTGTAACAAAAAGAAACTGACCGAAAGGAAGCTCAGGCCAAATTTTGTGACATGGTTCTTTCAAAATATACTATCTAACAAGAACTCAAGAAGTTGAAAAGAGTTAGCAATGCATCAAAATACTTTTATGATAATTTATATTCATTGCAACTAATACACTTTATGCTTGTATAACTCACACAGCTACTAGTAATACAAACAATACAAATATGGCAACAAAATGCTCAAATGTGTACCAACGTCACATAATATACTTCAGACTTTAACCCTTTCGCTACTGCCCGAAATTATCAGAAAAGTGCCCAAAATACCGGAATTTTTTTTTTTTGAGAAAAAGTCTTATTCTTACTTGTTTTGATGAATGAAACATGAGAAAAAATGTAAAAAATTATTTTTCCATGTTTTTTATGAAAAAACGTATTTTGCTGTTTTGATCACATTTTGCTGGTTTTTGCACTAGGTTATC
>JAQFYQ010004291.1:0-10008 GCA_034694885.1 Buchholzia appendiculata | reverse complement strand
ATGTGTACTATAATAGTTATATATACGAGGATAGTTCAATCGCATGGACAAATTTCTCTCGGAATTCAAGCTTCAATTTATGCATATTATGCTTAAAGTAGGAAATACCATACTTCTAGGACATCTTAAATCTATAAAATATGACATAACAAGGTGATAAAAATTGTCGCGGGTCAGGCCGGGTCAGAATTTTGTGACCCGACCCGACCCACGGACTCTCGGACCCGACCCGACCCACTGAGATCTGGACCCGACCCGACCCGACCCGCCAAATTTCCTAAAAATGCGGACCCGACCCGACCCGACCCGCGGGTCGACCCGACCCACGTCCAACTCTGGTTAATATTAATATGATAGTGTTCTTGCAATGGGAAGTAGCAGCCAAGTTGAACACATCTATGTAGAATGATTCGGTCGCTTGCTACTCAACGTGACGGCGTGAAAGAGATGAACAGTTTTAAAATTGCGTTATGTAAAAAATTAGCTAAATTATCCGGCTTCGTCCGCTTTTGCCCAATTCTCCCCTCGTCCCGAGCGTTTCTTGCGAGCGGGGGTGGGAGTGTGAAATCAAAATACCAGGCGGGAACGAGACTCAACTCAAGGCGCATCTAGTTGGTGTATATTGAGCTGGGGTACCGAGACTGACTGGAGGCGATAACACACTGGGATGTGCAGGCTCATAGCAGGATTTCATAAAAATATCGGAAGGGGTCTCGGACTTCTAAAAAAAATAAGCAATCTTTTCTCATTTTTCTTATTTAATGGGTAATTTTTAAAGATAAATTATCGTTTCAGGGGGAGGGGTGAGTTGAACCCGTGACTCCCCGTACATATGGGTTTGGGGATGTGGTCAAAGTTGACTTCTAGGCCGTCTCCCCAATTATTTGCTTTGGGAACGCAATGGTAAATACCCCCCCCCCCCAATAATTCTATTTGTCCCCCAACCAGAAATCAGATCGCCAACCATGCGGGGACAGGGGGAGCGGTCTCTTAGGAAGTTAGGACTCAACGGTCCCCAGGGCCCAACAAATTAGATTAAAATGAGACTTACATGTATTTTGAAAGACTGTAGTTTGTCTAACATTGAATTTAATTAATAATATTATTGATTATAATTGATAGGGTTTACATATGAAATGATATACACAGTGAAATATATTATGAACAGATTTTCAAACTGCTAATAATCATCACCATCATAAACGGTTGCCATGCCTTTTCCATGCTTACATGTATGGAACGTTTCCCTGACGATTTTCATTCATGAAGTAGTTTGAAGCAAAGTTTCATACCGGATGCACTTCCTGATTCAACCTAATTTGTTAATTTTTAATGTATTTAATGCGGTCTCCTCACTAAGGGATCGCCTTTTATGCCTTTAGGACATAAAAAATCGGTCCATCTCTGTGGGGGCACCGCCTTTTTTGCCCCCCCCAGTGGGGGAGCAATTTTTTTTATATACGTCCCCCGTCCCCCCAACTTTTGACTCAGTGTTCCGTCACTGGTTGCAACTATGCACGGATATGATGTGCAAGCGTTTCCTGTGCTATCTATGTGCTACTTGCTGTAGTCAATAGGTTTCTTTCGCTAAACAGTAAAGCGACAATTCTGACGCAGAGCAGCAAAGATTTATCATGTGACAAGGATATAATAAAATTGTCATTGGCCTTACATTTTTAGCGCAGCCATCCATTGCTCGATGGATGGCTGCGCTAAAAATTTGATTGGCAGGGGTGGGCCAAGCTGGGATCTTAACATTTGAGGGATTTGAGAAGCGGCAACAATTTTATGACGGGGGGGGGGGGGGCATGCGCTTGAATATTCTAGCATTCTTGGTGGTGGCGACACTACAACAATTTTATGAGCGGGAAATAAGGTTAGAAATTTTTAAAAAATTTAGGTTAGAGCCATTATCGATCCCGACCACCCCGGCGATTATTGCGTAGGTGCCCGGATCAAATCACAACCCGATCGGGGTCGAAAATTTGGCAGAGTAACCGAGTTTCAAAAGAGTGTCGTAGTTTAAACCTGGCGACAAATACCATGCTGAAATTTACAATATCATGTGTGGATGAGTACAAATAAGCTATATTATTTTGTATTTATCTGCAGCAATGTTAATACTGATTCCAATGAATGGTGTATGTGCAATTGTCCATGTACACTGTTGCACAGTCATTGATAGTAAAGTTTTGCAACTGACTCTCCATGTAGGGAATTACATTATTTAATTAAGTTAAACTATAGGCGGCCACTCTGAACAGACATGGAACCCATTGACGTCAGAACCCAGTGGCGAGAAGACTGGAAAACAGCTGGAGTATAATGGAAATCTAGTCCATGACCCATCCATTTGCCAGCCAGGCGAATGACCTTACGGGGCACAGGTGATCAATATTGAACAAATATCGTCCATGACAGGGACAATGCAGAGCCAGCAATAAGAAATAGTGATCTCTGTGACTGTGGAGACATCCAGACTATGTGACATATCGTCGATTCGTGGACGAGGCTCGACGGTGATTTGCAGGCGCTGCATGAGGCAGACACTAAAGCTTTGGAGTGGCTGACTCACTACACTCGCACTTGATCATAATGATGACAGCAACATTAAACCAAGATTGACATCTGAAGTTTCAACTCAATTAAAAGTTTCGAAAAGGGTGTCGGTTGCGACGAAATGTTAGTGCCCACGCCGCGGTACTTCTCAGGTTATCGGGCCACATTAATATATTACCTCATTTGGGTTCGACAGATGGCGCAGCTGTTAACTTTACTTGGTATGCATTCGGTAGATGGCGCATCTGTGAACATTACTTCATTTGCATTCGATAGATGGCGCAGCTGTGAACATTACTTTTCATGCATTCGACAGATGGTGCATCTGTGAACATTACTTCATTTCCATTCGACAGATGGCGCAGCTGTGAACATTACTTTTCATGCATTTGACAGATGGCGCGCATCTATGAACATTACTTATTATTCATTCGACAGATGGCGCACATGTGAATATTACATTTTTCATTCGACAGATGGCGCATCTGTGAACATTACTTATTATTCATTCGACAGATGGCGCACATGTGAATATTACATTTTTCATTTGACAGATGGCGCAGCTGTGAACATTACTTTCTATGCATTCGACAGATGGCGCATCTGTGAACATTACTTTTTATTCATTCGACAGATGGCGCAGCTGTGAACATTACTTTATTTACATTCGACAGATGGCGCAGCTGCGGACATTAATTTAAATATTTGGCAGATTGATTAGAGGTGAATTTTTTGCATAAGCACTCGATAGATGGCGCAGCTGTGAACATTATTTCATTACGGGATTCGATAGATGGCGCAGACGTGAATATTTCTTTATGCGCACTCAACAGATGGAACAGTGAAAAACATTTCGTTCTATTTGCACTTATTTCTTGTTATACATTTAGTACATGTACTATATTTAAGATTTTTGTGCTATGGAAACTTTTCTATAATTTCACTACAGCACAGAATGTAAGCATTAAAAATTTACAATGGAAACATTTCAGAAAGAATTGAGAAACGCGACAAAACATTAACTTCATTGGCTTCATTTGAACTAAATTATAAACTAATTTAAAGGAAATGAATTAGCCTGAATCCCATTTCACTTTCTATATACATCAACATTTTACGATTAAAGTGAGAAGGGTTATTAGAATCACAGATTACTGTTACAGTAACATTACTCGACATGGTCTTAGTTGCATAAAGAATTCAGAAGACATACAGCCAGTAACAAATTGATAACTTCTCTTGCAGTAGCGATGAAAATCTACATTATTCGCAAATCCGGGTTGATAATTTTTCAAATGTTTACACAAATATCAAATTGGATAAATAAGACACGGATATTTGGATAATATCGCAATGTTAGGCCTGTATTCGGTAGATAAAATAGCAAAGAATAATTAATATCAGTTTGTACTTTAAACTATCGTTATTACGCAAATATGATGTGTACTTTAGCGTGAAATATCCTTCCGAAATATTTGGGTTTTCCCACCAAGAAAGTTCCATGGTTTTCGATCAAATGATTGTTGTTGAAGTATTGTTTACTTTCGGTTTCTCAGACATGCGTAATTTCACACTGGTTTCGTCTAGTCATTCTTTATTTTGGGGTATTTCGTTCATGCCCCCGTTTTCATAATTGCCATATGTTTAGCAGCATATATTTATTAATGACATATTAAAACACCGATGACGTTGCTGATTAGATCCACAGGAAATATATTGTATTTATTTCTGTACAGGTATGTTCTTAGTTTGAAATAGGTAGGTCCTATTTATATTCTCGAATATTCTAAGCTCAATTCGATCATCTGACTAATCTGAAGAAAAATCATTCTAACTAGCGAATCGCTGTTTATGATTGTCTGTAATATGATTGGAATAATTGTTATATATATTTATTAACCTATTTTTAACGCCTGCGTCAATTATGCTGGTAATCACCGATGTCAATGCTATTGGAGGTATGATGTTAGGGCTCGCCAGTCCTTGACCATTATTTGTGTCCTGTCTATAATTATTATTTCCGTTCCTTATTGTCTATCTTTTGTTATCGCGAATCTTTGCGTATGTCGCCGACCTTGATTCCATTGTTTAATGCATAACTTTGACACAAATTGTTGAATGGGATATTTGCGATGGTTTTGTTTAGCACCAGTGTTTAGACAGCTAAGTTGTTTGTATTTAAACAACTTATTTAATAGGCCTATGCACATATTTCATTGTTTGTATTTTTTGACTAGGTACAATGTTTTGTTATTTTATATGGATGTAAACAATTTATTTTATAGGCCTATGCACACAAGTATATATAATAGTCGGATAGACTGTTACCATTGCACTTTGTTTTATGTACAATAAAAAGAGCTGTGTCAGTATATATTTAATATCTGTTAGAGTCTGGGGTAGAATTTTATTTGTTTGATATTGCTGCTTCATGGGCTGAAATTAACAATTAATTTAGTTAAAAATTAGATCTAGGCATTAGTAAGAATAATGGGTACTTTATACTTGTAGGACATTATTTGTAATAATAGTGAAATGTTGACAGGATAGCTTTATTTCTGTATTTCTTATTTTATTGCATTTGTAACCTTTAGTTAAAGTTTATTTATCTACTTAACTATATTAAATAACCATTGACTATTGTACATTATCTATATGCTTATAGAAGAAGAGCTTATGTTGAAGAGCGTTTGAGCTGGACCGATGGCAAGTGCCAGTAACGCTGGAATCTCTCCAAACCGAAGTCTCTACTGCGACACGTGTCGTGTTCGCTTCAGTGGCCCCGCCTCCGCTAGCCAGCACTACTCGAGCACCAATCATCGTAAGAAGCAGGATGTACTGGAAGCCATGAGTGGTGTGCCCAAGGACAACGCGGCACAACAACGAGACAACTTCTGCTCGGTGTGCAACGTCCTCTGCAACACGACAACCTCTATGGAGGATCACCGGCTGAGTCCAGGTCATCGCAGGATGGAGGAGGTCGTGAGAAATCCATTTGGAAGAAATCTATTTGGATTTGATGACCTTGATGTGAAGGATGTTTCTGTGGTGCCTTCTGGGATGGAACAGAAACCGTGCACAAGGGATAATAAATTCCGTATTTCTGCTGACTCAAGGTCAAATGTTGCTGGGACTGAGTGGACGTTGGGAAGCGCAGCTGTGGATCTGAACATTGTTCCACCGATTGCTAATCCTTGGTTGGAAACCACTGCTTCTTCGAATGCTCCATCATGTTTAGCTGACATGCACAACTCAGTGCAGGTTTCCTCTTCATCAGTTCTAACAACGCCCCCTCTGAACTTCGGCTCATCGACCAGAACAAATGGGAGTTCAACAGGTTCTTCATTCTCAGGCATCAACGACGAAAAAGCGAAGCTGGAATATGAATTTGATAACTTCTCGTGTACTGGGAGATGCAAGGCTTGCGATGTTGACCTGACTTCGCGGAGCATGGCTAAGGAACACCTAAGCGGGCGGAAGCATTCCAGAGCTAGGGATCTCTGGCTCTTGCGCAATGAGTGCGCTGCACGCACGGAACAGCGTCGAGAGCAGAACACAAATGTGCAGAGTGCTACGGGGGACATCAACCAAGCGCTTTCTGTTCCGGCTGTATCTCCGTACATCAAGTCATTCGGTTCAGCTAGGATCTCTAACGGCATTCTAATCTTACCTAATACATGTAATGCATCCTCAGAAGTGTGTCGCAAGGATGCTAGTGTAGCGCCTCTTACTGTAAGCAAAAACTTCGTCCAAAATTCACTCGAAAGTGTTTCAATGTCGGATAGACTTCTTTTATCTGAAGGATTGCAGGACAGAATCAACGATAGTCTGGAAATGATTTTGGATGAACCAAGGCCTGCGACAAAGTCAGCCACTCTTCCGGACATTATATCCAATCCTGAGCATCAAAGTGATCACATGAATGACCTTTTCAATGGACCAGCTGTGAGAGCCGTACAGAAGAACCTGTTTTCCTCTGCTGCTGGACTCACAGGTGAATCAAATGATCGAGAGAGTGCACTTGCTGTAAGCAGAGTTGTCGATAGTGCGAGTGATCAGCAGTCGGCATCTTTGAGTGCAGCGCTGTCGGCGACACCAAAGACAGCGAGTTTATCCCGGGACAAAACCATCTGGTATCAGTGTACGGTGTGTATGAGAAAATTGAACTCTAAAAAGCAGCTTGACGTACATCAGCAGTTGGTGCATGGAATTGTGCAAGAATGTAAGGGCAGTCCTAGTGAAAACATTTCGTCACTAGGCAGAGAAACCGATGACTCGATAAATCGATCTGATCGTCCAAACTCTGAAGTCTGCGATGTAGATTCAGTGCTGAAGTTCTCTGCTCAAAGTAATCAATACAAGTTGGAAAAATTTGTGGATGCTTGGAAGATTGTGGATGCGAATGATGGTTCACTAGCCCTGCTGAACAGTGAAATGAAAGAGCAAGGTGAAAACCACCTCGGCAGCAGCCGTACGTCGTGTAATGCAACACTAGGCTCCGGTGAAGTTGCTGATACGAACTCACTGGAAAGTTCAATTCTCACAGACACCGCGTTGCTTAACATTGCTGACAATCCACTTGCCAGTGCGAGTAATGCCAAGAAGCCGGAGGAAAGTCATCTATCTCTTACTTGCAGTAGTTCTAGCTGCACGCATCACTGCACATTATGTGACATGCATGTGAACAGTGCGCGCGTCCTCGAATCTCACGTATCAGGTGCGAAACACCTAAAGAAACTTGGTGCAATCGAAAGAGGTGAACCCATTTTCCACAGTCCCTCGAGGAAACAGTTCCCATATCGCTGTGAGCTCTGTGCGATACAGATGAACACTCTCAGGGACTTGGAGTTCCACAACAGTGGGCAGCAACATCTGAGCAAGCTTGCAAAGACTACGCCTCAGACTCTTTGTGACCTTCCACCGGTGGCGAAGAGCCTAGGCGAGAGAGTGGGTGGTGATGAGCTCGATCTGGCTGAGCTTACAAAGTCCACTCCTAGGGAATACCAGAAAGAGGTGTTCATGATGGCCATGGCTTCAGATACTATCTGCTTTCTCCCAACAGGTATTGTCATGATTCTTACCTGTATGTATATACATACATACGTTGAGTATATGGATGTAGCGTGTCTTTTACGTAATATTCTCAGCTGTGCAACAGCTGTGGTGCAATTTGTGGCAGGGCGATCCAGATGTCAACTTTGTCATAGACTCATAGATTCAATGTAGTCTCTTTGTCTCTATGGTGGTAAGTCACAAATAGATCAGACGGGCTTCTCTATTTCTTGAGACTCGTCATCTATTTGCAACTCAGTCTTTTAATGTCTAAGTGTGTAACCCAAAAGTCGCAGCAGAATCGGAGCCATTGTGATGAGTAAGTAATATTACAATGTGCTGTGATGAAATCATGATGTGTGATTGTGAAAAGACTGAAGGAAATCTGCAGATTGCGTGCTTCCATTTGCTGCAGTATAATTTCTGTGGAATTTGAATTCTTTGCAACAAACATGATTTCGTTTCCAGTACCAAACTTAGAGACACCTGAAGTCTGGAGATGTATATATGTGTTAGTAATGTTTTAAGAGGGATGACCAGATAGCTCATTGGTAGCGTGCTCGACTCATAACCCAGAGGTTGCGGGTTCGGGTCCGCGCCGGGTGTGTTGTCTGGTAACAAACTTGTGCAAGTTGTTCACGTCCCATTGCCTGTACGGGAAGGACCTTTGACCACCCACCCGTGCTCATCTGGCCTAGTGAGTCGGTGGTTGAGTTGTGCGTAGTAATACGTAAGACAAATAGCCATCGCCAGGACCTGTCTTCGGACAGAGCACTATCATCATCAATGTTGTAAGGTATGGGCAAGTCTCTTACTCTGCGATGTTGAAGGAGATGTGAGCATGTGTGTTAAGGTACAGGTAAGACGCTGATCTCTGTGATGGTGATGAGATGTGTAGATGTGTTTGTGATGTGTTAAGGTACGGGTAAGACCCTGATCTCTGTGATGGTGATGAGATGTGTAGATGTGTTTGTGATGTGTTAAGGTACGGGTAAGACTCTGATCTCTGTGAGGTAGATGAGATGTGTAGATGTGTTTGTGATGTGTTAAGGTACGGGCAAGACGTTAATCTCAGTGATGGTGATGAGATATGTGCATGTGTTTGTGATGTGCTAAGGTACAGGCAAGACGTTAATCTCAGTGATGGTGATGAGCTACATGTTGACGTTGAACCCTGCTCGCCCAGTGCTCTTCCTGGTCGACAAGATTCTCCTTGCTCTACAGCAGAGTGACGTCATCAAGCGTGAGATAGGACACAAGATCTTTGCAAGGTTCTATCATACAGTCTATATCTTATCAGAGTCCTAATGTGTACAGCAATGCTTGCTTAAATTCTTGAGTGTAATATATTTTCTTTGCATGTTTTGATACTAGTTTCTTTTTCAGAAACACAGAAAAGAAGTAAAGGTGATGGGGGAAGAACCTGATTTGGCGATGCTTCTGAAATAATTTAGAAATAAAGTGCATTATGTGTATGATTAGATCATGACATTTATGACATCTAAACGTAGTGTACGGTATACTTAATGTTAGTGTGGGATAGGAGAGATGTGCTGTAGCTGAGGGATGCAGGTACGTTGTGTGATTGACATGGTGAGTGAGCAGCCAATGGGACATGAGCTGATATATGCATGGCTGGATATTTGAGGACCTTACATTTATTCATACCCCGCACTTCGAAATGTAATATTAAATAGACGTTGCGTGGAAAATTTTCAATCCTATCTCGGTTATCCAATATACATTATTCTTGTTATGGGTCTAGTTACCTGCTTGCTTCCTAGAAATAATAGATATTTGGACTACCTTCTACCTACAGGTATGATATACTGTATAACTGTATTTACGATTCTAATCAAGTTGATATTTGTGCTGACAGGTGGAACAGCGAGACAAAGAGTGTTGAGAACCGGCCGCTGCGCATCGCCTTGCTTTGTGGAGAGAGGCAAGACACCAGCGGGGTTCATCTAGTGCATCATGACGTCATCGTCGTGACAGCAGGTGATAGTGTGCCCGTCTACTATTGGCTAGTGATGTGTCGATCTTTTATAAATAACTTTTGGTTATTATTGAAAATTAAATTTGATAATTTCTTTTTGCTCAGTCTTATTTGTAATTAATTTTTATCTGCTACGTCATGTGCCGGAGTGGCAGAAGTGGATCAGTCGTTAGCGCTCACGCCT
Source organism: Buchholzia appendiculata (assembly GCA_034694885.1). Taxonomy (NCBI): domain Eukaryota; kingdom Metazoa; phylum Annelida; class Clitellata; order Enchytraeida; family Enchytraeidae; genus Buchholzia; species Buchholzia appendiculata. The sequence goes on along the minus strand of JAQFYQ010004291.1, from coordinate 214 downwards.
CACAGTGAAGAGGTAGAGGGTTCGCCTCCCTGCAACGACTGATTTTCAGTATCAAACCTTGGCAAATTGTTAACACTCCATTACCTGTACGGGAAGGACCTTTGGCCGCCCACCTGTGCTCCTCCGGTCTAGCGGATCGATGGTAAAAGTCATATGTAGTAATACGTAAGACAAATAACCATCGCCAGTACCTGTCTTCGGATAGAGCACTATC
>JAQFYQ010004290.1:0-10008 GCA_034694885.1 Buchholzia appendiculata | reverse complement strand
AAAGTATAATACTAATCGATAGCTTATAAATGTAGTAAGAGTGAGAATGAGCTATAATATCCTGTTCTCACTAGAAGCTTTAAACCGTTTAGAAAAAGTTCCGACCCGACTAGGAACTCTAAAGTGTGCCATCACTATTTTAAATGTAAAGCTATTTAATTAAAGACAAATTTAACTACTTGATATTGTACGTATAACCAAGAAGTTTAGATGTAATCACAATCAAATTATAGTGGTAGACAAGTTGCTTGAGATTTTGACCTTTGCTTAGATTATAGGAGAAATATGATAAATGACACGTTTAATGTATTTCCTTGTTGCTTTAGTCTGTGTGAATGTTTGTGAACTTAAGTGAAATACATGTAGATTGATTGCGTGCAGTTGTGTAAGAATTTTTAAAGAGTTATAATTACGTCTGGTGTACAGTCAAGTTGCAAGATGTCTGATTGCAGACCACAGCAGTGGGTCCTTCATTTGTTTCATCCAGTGACGCCACAGTCATTAATTTCGTTCCTCCTCCTCTTCTTTATCGTCATCATTTATCTTCTTTCGACAAGACTGACATTCTGACTTTCCACAAGGACCACGATATCTAATTAAAGTGGATTGAATTTGGTGTTTTGAAACCAAATTTTCTCTCCGTAGTCCGGATCACATTGGACGTAAATGCTCACAGTAATAAAATACACCAGGGTATATTCATATATATGTCAAGTCTACAAGCACTCAAGCATGGTAAAATCTCAGATTTCATCACATTGATTATACTAGAAAAATACCTAGAACTAGTCCAATCGGGCAAAGTTATACAATTTTTCTGGCTACCGAATCACAATAAACTGTGTACAATAAATACACAACCAGGCAACACCGCTATCTATAACCTACGTTGTAGAAGAGACGAAGTTGTTCTACATCGATGTCGTATTGGCCATACTAACATGACACACTCGTATCTTATATCCAAAACTGATCCCCCTCATTGCAACGTCTGTAATTGTCCACAGACTGTGGAGCATTTTCTTCTTAAGTGCAAGAAATTCGCAGATATCAGGACGAAATATTTCAAGGTTGAGTCTCTGAAAGAGCTCTTTGACTCCATTGATACCAACTCAATTACCGCATACCTTGAAACCACTGAAATCTACAATCAGATATGACAAGTTGAGCTTACATCCAAAAACGAAGTGAAACTATTACAAGTATTGTGTAGCATACTGATATTATTGTATTCTTCTAGTAGCAGCCTAGTAGGCCCTATATTAACTTTATTGTTTATTTGCTTCAGTGCTCTATCCTTTACAAAATATCCTGTATTTCAGAACAACTAACATATCAAAGGCACAATATAGCCCTCTGGTGCTGACGTGCCAATACAAACAAAACAAACAAAACAAACAAAAGTGCCTCAAGACAGCCCTAATGCAAGTCATCAAGGTCAAGGACTACAGCACTGGTTTTCGAGTCATGTAAGTGTAACAGCAGCCTACTTCAACGATTCAGTGGCCCAGTGGTTAGCATACAGCGCAAACAAGATAGCAGTACAAACTGGTCGAGGTTCGCCTCCCAGACAAGACGACTGCATTAGATACAAAATTGCAGCAACCTCTGAAATTGAATCGTCCCTACTTGGGCAAATTCAGAGGAAACCTAGGCTGATCAGAAGTGTGTAGACTCGAACTTACGGACTGCATACTGATTGCAAGATATCCCAGACAAAGAGGCACACAAATAACAAAACAACTTCTCCTTCGCAATATTGTAGAAAACTATTATCATATCTTTCCAGCAAGATTTCGAACGAAGTTGATCACATTATGTCTATTAAAGAAACATGTAAGACATCAATGACATAATAATACGTAATCTACAATATGTTTTTGACAACAGTCCGTTGAAACAGATGTCTCGAGACTTACTCATCGGTCATTAGCCTAATATAGCACGCTTTTGCTAATCAGTTCATTCTTAGTGCAAACCTTGATAAGTGTATCGCTACGCCAGTCTCGATTCTAATCAATAACAGCGTAGGCTTATCGCTAAACATTTCAGTAGGAAATCTTTTATCAATGAGACTTCTCGTATGCTGTACGTACGTCATGCGAGATATGACAGTCACTGAAAGCGCGTGACGTTATAGGCTGATACACGTCGTATGTCGAGAATACAGATGGAATGTATTACAGTGTAATTTACGACTTATAGATAAGTTGAAGAGGTTTCTAAATGTTTCTTACTTTACTGTTCCATAATTCTAGGTACACGATGCCGGTATACACCGGTACTTAAAATGATATCGGTATTTAACATCACTTAAATGTCGGCACGTGTGTGCACTTAGTGGCACTGAATAGCACTTGGCGGCACTTAATGTTTCTTGGCGGCCTATGGTCTAGTTTCTTTAAGGTTCCATTGAGTAGTTCCACTGTATATACTTCATTCATCCGATAACTTCGAAACATCTTCTGTCCCTACAAAGTGTAATTCACTTTAAAATTACTATTTGGTAATTGAACTTTTTATTTGTCGTGTTGACATTATCATTAGTGTTTTAAGAAAGGTTAGTTGTGATGAGCGGCGCAGTGGCAGACTGTTCGTATGAATTTAATGTCTCAGTAGTTGTCTACACATGTTACACAACTTACACATGTGCAATATTTTAATACTAATATAATTTGTGACTTCGTATTTAAACCCGTACTAACTAACATTAGATGATATCCCATTTGCGGTTTAATGTTTTATTCTCGCATATTTGAAAAACGAACGACTTGAACGGTGACAGACAACGGCTTGGGGAATGTTTGCTACCTTATTTCCTGTATTACAGGTTACTGAATTTTATTTTAAATGCGATCGGTAGCTATCTAAGAAAATAGAAATACACCACAAGTCAAAATAAATATCAATAATTAATGAGTGCTTTAATGTTTTAAGTTTCAGTCGTCAGATAGTGTGAAGTATGTTTGCAGTATGAATAACGTTGTGAAGTCATCCTTGTCATGTGAAATGATTAGAATGGAGTCAATTCCTACGACCGTCGCCAAACTGCAAACAAACGTGAGCACCGCTACTATCGTGACGTCACCATCAACGCAAGACTTTACAAAGGCTTTTGACACGGCTACGAACAACTCTGACAAGCCGAAATTAGATCTGCGTTACAACGGAAACTCTCATCGCAATAATTTGTGCCTTTACGATTCCGATTCAAGTGAACAATATTTAAAGATTGTTCAGCCGAATTACGATGCTGTCAGTGTGGGGAACTTTGATGATTCAACAAAGCGTGAATACCGGGTGAACTTTAATAAACGTCGTGTGAAAACTAAACGCCCGGAGAAATCTGTTCTTCGTAAGATCATTCGTCGCGAGCGGCGCCAGGATGAACTGATCCTGATCAGTTGCAATGCTTTCAACTACGAGTCGGACTCTTCCAGTCTTAACTTTTCAGGCAAACAGTCTGAAACCTGTCAGAACTTTGACAACCACACGGCTTCGAATGGCTCTGAAAAAGTGGCTGAAACCTGCAAATGTGAAATAGATGACTTTGCTCACGAACTAAGTTCGAGCGAAACGAGTTCGAGCGAAACAGAAAGTAGGTACCATACCAAATCGGCGGAGGAACTTGGAAAGAATGCTGACGAATCAGTTGTTCTGAGTATGGACACTTTTGCCCGAAGCATTAGTCTTCAGGAAAACACCGGGTTATACAAAGATCCCAGTGAGCAGAATGCAGCACAGTATGAATTCAATATGCAGTGTGAACAACTGGACCGAGGGGAAATCACAGTAAACTGTCATCAATGTGATGTGGTACAGAGTCTTGATAACATTGCAGGATGTGAAGATGTTTCTTCTACTCTAGCAGCTGATGCAAGATCTGAAACAAGAGTTGATGAGACGAAGCTGGCAAATATCGAGCAAGACTATGACTTCTCATTGCTGTTCGTCCCACAAATGGTTCTCTCATGTATGGCTGTCTGGTGCTGTGGATGTATCATGGGAATCTTTGGCTTCCTATTGGCGTGTAAGTATTGAGCTTCAGAAATCTTGCAAGTTGTTACAATTCTATTTTATAACTTTGATTAATTTTATGTAAATCTAAGTTCAATAAACAAGAATTATTTAGATTATATAGTAATATTTAGAACATGGCTGCAATTTGATAATAGTTAAGCAAAATGTCCAGCTTGAAGTCATATTATGGCTTAGGCCTAGGCTATATGCTCTAATAATTATTAGAAGATAATTAGAAGGACAAATTAAATTTGTCGAAAGAAAGCTATTTTTATAAATTTTAGTAATTGAATGAGACGAAAATTATCACTTGGAGTCAAAAACAAATTTTATTTCTGACTCCGAGTGATTATTTTCATCTTATTCAATTACTATAATATAAAAATATCTTTCTTTTGAAAACGGCTTAGAATTAGGATGAATACTAAGCTATAGAAAGCGTCAGACTTCTAAAAAGCAGTTAACAGTTCAGCTATATTGACTACATTGATTGTACTTTACATAAATATTTTCAAACTTATCGCAACAATGTTCCAAGAAGATTTAGACCTAGGCCTATATAATAAATAATGAGGATTTAGATCTAGGCGTATACTAACTATAGTACTATACACGTTCCGCGTCTGACAGACGTTTGCACTACTTTGTAGCAGCGGTGATTGATTTCCTCTGCATTTGTTTATTGCTTCACCTTGCTATCTTTGAAATATTCACATGCGCAGTTTATTGTATTTACCACATCTGTGATTGCTTCAAATTATTTCCCGACATTTGTTAAAACCTGCCCTTTACCTATTCCCGTTGCGCGTTGTTCACCATATTAAATACAATACCATTCAGATAATTTTGTTCACCATTGAATTTATCTATTCAATAATTGTTTATGTTTCAGTGTGTGGAGCTCAGCAAGCAAACAAGGGAAATCTGGCAAGTGCAAGGAGATTAGAAATTGCCTCCTATATCTTCTCCTTGTTGGGTGTCATCATAGGCCTTGCCGTCATCATTGTTGTACTTCTCCTTTCTGTAGCAACTTACGAGGGCAAGATCGACCTCTCAGGGTTCAACATACGCCCCAACAAATCATTTCTCTAATAATTATTGGCATGGCTTTGATTTATCTAAGAACGAGCGACACGCTATGAACTCTGAACAACAAGTGTGTCACAGACTGTCTCAAATCTAAGCTAATAAAATAATGTAGGCGGTTTTTAATACTTCAGATGATTGTTTGATGCAGTCGTTGACACGTGACTTGCATGTTATTGTATACTGTTTATAAACTAGAGACATGAAAAGTAAGTACCACAAATTTTGATGTGACGATTTCATTTTGTTTCCCTTAACCGACAAATTAAAAAGATTAAGCTGATTAAAATTGTGCTTTAAAATCATTTTCAAAACAAATACTATCAATAACGAATTAAAACTATCATTATCATCATCATCATCATCATCATCATCATCAGTGCTCTGCCCGAAGACAGGTCCTTGGTATCCATTTCCTCCACAACTCACGATCCTCTGCTTTCCTTTCATTTGCTCATATTATTCCTCCACCAGTCCATGAAGCATACTCTGTTTCGGTCTTCCTGGTCCTCTCCTTCCCTCAATTCTGCCTTCTATCACATGTTTCATCAATCCCTCTCCCCTCAAAACATGTCCAATCCAGTTTTTCTTTCTCCTTACGACTGTTGGCACCATACTTCTTTCTTCTCCCACTGCATGTAGCACTTAATCATTAGTTTTCTTGTCTTTCTAACTTACACTTTCCACTTTTCTCAATAACCACATCTAAAATGATTCTAACTTATCCTTCTCTGACTTTTGCAAGGCCCATGTCTCACAGCCATACAAGTCAACTGGCCAAAACAATTCCCCAAGAACTTTAATGGTAATTAAACTATTTGAATAAATAACTGGGAAAGCTTCGACTGTATACTGAAGTGCAATGGCACGCCGGTTCAGACAACGTTATTAGCTAATAGAACTGATACGAGTCAGTAAGACCGATGTCAGTTCCATCACATTCAGGCTAATAGACAAAGGTTAGCAATTTGTTTAGATAATCTTTGTCGTTCATCAGCAGAAATCCACCCATCCAACATGTGTTACAAATGTCGCATGTTTTAGCTATGTGGATCCACCCCCCTTCCCTGTAACGCTATGTCACATCAGACCGGCCCCTTATAATTTCGATAATTATTATACTCAGCCGACACCTGCATTAAAATATTTCCATGGAGTCCAGGCGTTCATGCAAAATAATTTTTTGAATGTGATAAGCAATTCATCGGAAACAAAGCACTTTGTTACGAGCAGTAACTGCAGTAACTGTTTTCCTAGCAATTATCATGAGATGCGTTCGCAGTTAAGCAGCTAGTTGTACCTTGCAAAATATTTGTCTAACTAAAAACATTTAAATAATGACCAAACTAAAAATCTTTAGTCATGAATAACGGCAATCTGTCGACGGCAACATTTTAACATTCTACTTGCAAAGCTACCTAACTAAAAAAAACATGGTTTTCCATTAAATTATACCTCGTCAACAGCATAGTGTTGAGATAACACACAGAGAGACAGTTACAGTAGTGAGAGAAATCATCTTTATTACAACCTACACCAAGCCAACAGCTGCATAGCACACCTTTTTTTGCTGGAATCACGTCAGTGAAAAATAAACTAGTAGAGACAATACAGGAGAAAACTCGCCTTGATAAAATCTTCAATTATAATAATCAACGTAGTAGTTACGATGAATAATACTTGGGCAGTTCTTTACCCACAATCATTAGCATATATAAATACGATGTTAAAACAAGAATAATCATACAAAAAAACTGAAGCAAGAAAAACTCGTTGTTATCTAATATTAACAAATAAAGTACTCATCTTTCGCACGGTACACACAGCTCAAATATTTGCGAATGAACAGTATTGTAAAATGCAATGCTTACAAAAGGCTTAAGAGAATAAATCCAAACCTTTTATTGTAACTACACCTATAATTCTTAGCTTCAACAACTCCAGGCTTTGATCAACCCATCCATCTTAATTTCTATATCTCATTTTGTAGGTTATCACTGTAAAAATTAATCCCACACAAAGTAATTTAATCTTATAAAGAATCTCCTGGAGATCCAATAAAAAGCAAAGCATATCATGGAGGGCCTAGTGCATACCAATGTGCCACTATGAGCCTCCATGTCTATCAAGAGCCTTATGGAGGCCCACGTAGTGTCTTGTTTAGGCCCCGATGCACAGCGATCGTCTCCAGTAGGCCAGCAGCACACCAAAGCCTCAGGCCCAGCCATAATTGTCTGCTACTGCCTATTTAAGCCCTATATTCTGCATCAACAAGATCTGCATCACTTTAATCCTACACTAAAAGCAACATTAGGCTCAACTAGTCTACTAGATACCGCAATACAATCATCCATGCAACATAGCAACATGTAAAGCTTTCGATTCAACAATCAATATTACATCATGACAGCATAAATAAAATAAGTAGATAATATAAATCAATATTTGTAAATATCATTAGTAAATATAATATCTGAAAAATCAGGAATGCTGTTAATAGCTTAGCAAGTAGAGACAAAGTACTAGATAGACTAACATCGTCGTGAAAAACTCAACGTTCACACTCAATATAATAAATCACTAGAAATCCGCAATAGACTAAGAGGATCAGATATCCAAAGTCCATAGATATATACATCATAATAGAATGATCTAAAAGATGTTCCGTACGACTGATTCGAATGCAAACCAAGCTAAGATAATAACGGTAAAACAATCTGCCTTCATGTACACTGATAGATGAATCCAACGCAAGTGGAGAAATTAGCTGTCTAGAAAGATATCCAAAGATGAAGAGACAACGAAAAGCTATGCACCACCAGAACCAGCACTTCCTATACATTACATCTACAGAATACAACTTCCAATTACATTAACAATACATGCACAGATGGATGAATGAAAAGAAATGTACAAGCGCATCCAGAATACACTGATGCCTATTAGTTATCGCAGCATAATCGCTATTTGCACAGTAACGATTCACCCACTGATTAAGTAAACTAGATGTTAGCAAAAAGATTGGTCAGCAATACCTGAGGCTGCATGAAGGAATGAAATCATTTCACACCATGTTACTTGAACTAAATACCATTACAGAAATCAGAACAAATTGACTGCACAATGTCTCGACCAAATTTCACTAATAAATATCGAACTAAAAAACATTATGGCGAATATATTCCACAAATAATTTAATCACACCAATTCTGCCTCTCTATTTTGATACATACTGCACTTCCGGTTTCCTATATCAGCTAGTATTCAGTTTTCAGCTCTTACGTCAGGTTGACTGTTTATCCAAATAATGATTATAATCTTTCATTTAGAAGCATATACATACTTAGTTAAACAAATTAGAAATATTATTATAATTGTCTCATCTGTTCATATTTAATTGACCCTATTACTTTGACTTTAATTACCCTTCTACAGAACACGCTTCAACACACACCTCCACCTGTGTACAACGCACAGAATGACAACGTAATAAAGAGATTTAGTAATTAATCACAATCTACTCTTCGTCTTGCACCGTTCATATTATGCTATTGAATCAAATATTACAGACTAATAATAACATAACACATCAAACTATTGTTAGGCAATACTAAAATTAAAATTAGTATACTTTTCACATACATTTCTTGACAAAGCATACAGATCAATCGAAGTCATCACAACTTATACAATAAAGTTTATCTAGTCTATAACTGTCCAGAGAAACATCTAATCACATCCTGTCACACTGTGTTCTGTGTAGATTTAAAGTGAGAGTTTATTTCGTCTGCACATAATGATGAAACTTTTTCCTGAGGAAGGGAAATCACCCTGCTCCCGGCATGTGTTGGCGTCCGCAAGGGCATGTCGTCGTCAAAATCCAGACATAATGAGCTCTCAGGTACATTATTTAAAGTCTGTCCCTGTTTTCGGCACAGACAATTTGCGAAAGCGAAAATTACAAGGGTACTGCTGATTTGGAACAGTTATATAATTTTTAACAATGCATCTACATAAAACAAAAAGCAGAAGTTGGGAACAGTACCAACTGGAATTACATGGACGTTATTAAAGATTTGAAAGAATAAAACACACTTCCTAGATATTTGACTTCATGTTAAAATATATCACCTAGTGATAATAAAATGCAAAAGATTCCATCCTGTATTATGCATAAAATAATAAATATTATGACCAATCACAACACAATACTTAAAAATACAATTAAATATTTAACATGTGTAAATTTGTATATTTAATTTTTCAAAACATTTCTTGTGATATCTTGAATAAGCTGATAAACGCATTACTACTAGAGCTATACCAATCTGTCGTGACAGCTCACAGCATCATCATCACAATCTCACATCACAGGCAAGCATACCACACAATCTCACATCACAGGCAAGCACACCACACAATCTCACATCACAGGCAAGCATACCACACAAAATCGTTGGCTTCATTCACACCTTCAATTATACAATCAAATTATACCACACAGCTATTTACACGACGTTGCTAATATTACATATCTACACAGCAAACACAATTCAATGCCTTGCGCTGGGAAAAAAGACTAACAATACTGAGCACAAAATGCCAAAGCGAGCTAGTAATAAGGCTGGGAACAAGAAACAGATAATGCCAGCACAAGCACGTACTTCACATAATCACTTCTACTGATCACTTACATTGCAAGTACTTTACATAATCCCTTCTACTGATCACTTACAATGCAAGTCTTCACATAATCACTTCTACTGATCACTTACATTGCAAGTACTTTACATAATCCCTTCTACTGATCACTTACAATGCAAGTCTTCACATAATCACTTCTACTGATCACTTACATTGCAAGTACTTTACATAATCCCTTCTACTGATCACTTACAATGC
>JAQFYQ010004289.1:0-10008 GCA_034694885.1 Buchholzia appendiculata | reverse complement strand
ACTGACTGACTGAGGTACTGACTGAATGAGATACTGATAGACTGAGGTACTGACTGATTGAGGTACTGACTGACTGAAGTACTGACTGACTGACGTACTGACTGACTGACGTACTGACTGACTGAGGTACTGACTGACTGAAATACTGACTGACTGACTGAGGTACTGACTAACTGAGATACTGACTGACTGAAATACTGACTGACTGACTGAAATACTGACTGACTGAGGTACTGACTGAATGAGATACTGATAGACTGAGGTACTGACTGATTGAGGTACTGACTGACTGAGGTACTGACTGACTGAGGTACTGACTGAGGTAATGACTGACTGCGGTACTGACTGACTAAGGTACTGACTTATTTACTGACTGACTGCGGTACTGACTGACTAAGGTTCTGACTTATTTATTGACTGACTGAGGTACTGACTGAGGTACTGACTGACTGAGGTACTGACTGACTGATGTACTGACTGACTGAGGTACTGACTGACTGAGGTACTGACTGACTGAGGTACTGACCGCTCTAGGCCTGGAATGACCCAAAGTAAAATTGTCCCACAATGCGCAGTCTATATAGTCATGTTGAAATATTTCCAAATGTTGGAATCTGCGCATGATTTGAAACGGGCAATAACAGCCAATGTTACTTGAATCACCTAACATTAGACTACTGACTAGACTTCAATAATTTATTTAGTCAAGTTTCTATTTTTTAAAACTTGTACTATGTCTTACCAATTTGGTTATTGAATATAATTGAAGATTAAATTTTTTATTTTGTGCGAGACAAATTCATACATCTGAGTTCTAGATCGGCCTAAAGTACAACGTAATTGCTAAGCACAGTAATGTAATGTGCAATTATATACATACTGAGACAAATTAAGTGACGTAATTTCCTCATTAAGCAAAGATCTTTAATTTAAACAACCAATTTCCGAAGAACATGTAAATATTTTATCATTCCGTCCATTCATTACTTTCCGAAGCTTCATCAATATTGGAGACTCCTTTGCAGCACGACTATTATTATTTGACGTTCGGTGACTCCACGTCAACGTTAATCTCGAAATCAGACGACAGTCGGATTGTCAGCGTCGTGGTATCAGCATCGTCAATCTTTCTTTTCGTATCCGTGGCTCGAGGTGCAGAGCGTGACCTTGGCCTTTGGAAGAATACGGGATGCGAATGGACGACAAATGTATGTCGGACAAACCCGAGTACCATGTGTACGAATGTGTTCACGGATGCGATATGAATCTGTTATGTGTACGAATGTAGTCATAAGTGTATGTGAGAAACTGAGAATGTGAGCGCGAATGAAGCTACGAATACGTGTACCAATGTAGGCCTATTGTATAATGTATATACGAACGTGTACGCGAATTTATGTAAGGATGTGTGCGCAAATATGTGTCACTGTGCGTATACGAATGTGCGTATACGAGTGTGCGTGCAAATGAATGTAAAAACGTATTTTTATAAGTCATTTTTTTAATAAATGCAAAATGTTTACGACATAAATTGTGAATTAGTGCTTATCTGTAAGTAACCTTTATCTGAAAAAAAATCTTCTATAATCATGGTACCATTGCTCTATTTTCTTTGCTCATTTTCTTTGCTCATGCTCATTGCTCTATTTTATTTTCTACATTGTGCCTGTATCAAGCACTATTCAAACGATATGATTATATTTTATGTCAGTTGCTATGCAAGAAACAGTGACGGAGCAGTGAATTGACTATGATAAGTTCGACTGAAATGACCAGAACATTCAGAATAAGAAAAATCAGACGGTTATTTTATTCCCAAACCTATCATTTAAAGTGTTTGAATAGCGTTATCAACTTATCATCCCTTCCTCTGTCTGTGAGTTTCCCTTCCCCTTCATCCAAGAGGTGATGAGTTTCATTTTAAATTGGTTTACTGTCATTCTGTTGAACAATTTCTTGAAGTTTATATCGTGTATTTACTATTTAGTGAAGAGTAGCGATAGCAATTTTAGAATTGCATAAGAAAGCTTAGAATTCAACAGCCTTATTTCCAGCAAAGCTCTGCTGTGTATGGCTTTCATTGAAACGGCTAAGTCTTGTCGTCAGCTCGGGATTTAGCTTGTGCAATATATTGTGTTCAAGAGACGATCACCGCGCTTGGCTTGCTCCTGTACGTGATAAGAGCCTGCCGGTGTTCTGCTCAGCTCGACGCTTTTCCAGTCACGTCTTGGAAGTAATAACCGTTAGCAGCTTTACGGTCTAGCCCCTCCCACCCGGCCTCCTACCCCCTCCCCTGCCCCAGTCGCGAAAGGGTCTCCGGGTAGAAGTCATCAATTCTGATTGCTGGTACTTCAAGCGCTTCCTGTATGTGGGGGCATAAAACTGGGCAACTAGCTTGTCCAGTTTTATGCTCTGTAGTCCGAATTGCACATTTCACGTACGAGTAAATGTGTCATTTGTGCACTAATGGTACACTCTAAGATAAGCGCACTGTGTACAGCAGCCGTTGCACCTCAGTTTATTGCATAGCTATGATGTGATTTTGCACATTATACTTGCAACTTAGTTGAAAGATGATTATGAAATTCACGCGAATAAATAACTAGTGCTTTCAGATTTAGGTCACAACTATTGATGTCTCATAAAAGATAGACGGTCCTCGGAGATGCATAGTTCTGTAATGTATTTTTTATTTAACAAACCATATTGCGCACGATACATCAATGCTTATCACTGTGATTTAACAAAAAGTCATATATAATTTCGAGCATTTCATAAAATTCCTGCTATTCAGTCTATACTACTCTTCGTTTTCTACTCAGATTAGATAATTTTTTTAAGGCCTTCTGATTTCAAAAATCATGGAGCGTAATGAGAAGTTTTCAAAACGTAGTACCACAGTACTCGCTAGGGCGTCGTCGTGGTACTACCGGGATTTTTCTACTTCCGGTTAGCCCACTAATCTATAAATGATAGATTACCACTGATCTATAAATAGATTAATAGCTTACTGATCTATAAATAAATCAAACAATTTAAGAAAATCCCAGAAAGGGCCAGTGGAACACGTAGCCACCCGGTGTGGCTAATTTTGTGGACCAATACTAATTTTTACAAAACTTCCCATTTAAAGAAAGGATTTTTTAATTTCTAATGGACACTGGATAGTTTGTCATTGTACTTGATGTCAAGTTGGTGAAATGCACGAATAGTGCAAGAAACCCGTTCCGAACTCTCGAGAAAGTCTTAACCTCCTCGTCGCTAAGACTAACATACCGGTGCACAACGGCTCCCGAGCAGTTTTCACGCGACGAAAATCATATGATAACGACTATGATTCGGCTTCGCTTTTTCTTATATATTCATTCGATCAGCTACGAAATTCAATGTAGGGCACTCCGTTATTATTAAAGACCGAAAGTTGTATGTGGAATAATCTTCTAGATTTATTACGATATACACAGATAGGAGAGTTGATCTGCAGTTTCAAATTGTCGTGGCAATTAGCATAGACCTTGATCAAATTCTAGATGCAACTCTTTCTTGTAGGTCTTTCAGTTCCATCGACATGTGCCAGCAAATCATTCTCGGAACAGGGCAACGCAGGTTGATCAAGTTTACAGTAAGTAAGCTAAAACTGAAAGTAGAACTGAAACTGACTTTTAACTGAAACTGACATGTGTATAGTCAACATCCAGAAACGTTTCGACATTTCTGCTCTGTACTTCTGTGCGTTAACTAAGTTCAATTAGCCACAAATTGGAACGGAAACAGTCAATTTAGTTATAAACTTCGGCTGTATGCTGGTTCGGCGGCATCACAATGCTTCGAGTCATTCAGAAAATTTCCAAAATGTTTTGTTCAACCAAACAATACAGTGTTAGAAAATATTCTATAATTGAGCAAAAATTGCTTAAGAACTTTTTTAGGTTATCTATAGGAACAATTGTTACTCATTTATTAACTGCTAGCTGGAGAAACTGAAAAATAAAATAAATTTTTATAAACGTAACGCAACTTAACAAAATGCATTTCCAATAAATTTCCGGACGCTAATGTAGTAGTTGAATATGCAAATGGAATAAAAGAAGATATAGGAATCGATTTATTTCACAAACAGCGCATTGAACTTTAAATTGCATTGCCATTACATAATATCGGCATTTTAATACAATACCTATATCGGCACTTTAACCTTACACGATATTCATCTTTAAATATATCTAACAGTATCAGAACTTTTTTCCGCAATTGCAGAAAAAGTTCAGCTCGTACAGCATGGGTGAACTTTTTTCCGCAATGTTCAATATTCAGCAGTACATTGAACATTTCGGAGAAAAGTTCAGCCATATTGTAAGATATGCAGTGTATTTAAAGATGAATATCGTGTAAGGTTGAAGTGCCGATATAATATTAGAAAGATTAACTTCTAAAAAGAGAAAGGCATATTATAATATTCTGTAAAATGTACAATAAGCTCAAAAATGTCAAATTTTATATTTTCCGCTACGGAAAGGACTTTCCTCATTGAGATATTGATGGCTCTAGTCATGATACCAAAATAAGAAATGCAATACTTAGATTAGCCTTTAGCAGTGGAGCCATTTTTAAATATGTAACGTTATAATATGAGTTGAAACAGCGAAAAGAGAAAGATACTAGAAGAGAAACGAGAACTAGAAGTAATAGAAAAAGAAAGTGAAAACGGCTATGTAAAAGAGAAATATATTATGTCATTGGCGGCTTCCTAAGAAAACAATCTCAGTACAGATCTGAGGAGAGATCGCTGCTGTGGCAGAAGTGGGATTTAGCCGTGACTGAGACACATCGACAGAAGTATTGATTCCTGCTCGTACTCAGAACTCCTTTAAAATGCATGAGATTCAGACGACACACAATTCAGTCGACAAACGCGGTTCCTTTGTGAGGAAGAAATACGCATGCATTCAAGTACACGGAATACGCATGCATTCAAGTACAAGAAATACGCATGCATTCAAGTACATGAAATACGCATGCATTCAAGTACACACACGTTCTCGTTCACATGTGAACAAATAGCACACAAAGTATAAATACTATTTAACACTCGTACATAAAACAGACACGAAAGAATCATTTAACCATAAAATATGTGTGGGTCAATTTTAAAATAGACGGATTCATAAAAACACACCCTGGATCTAAATAAAAAGCATCTGTATAGCTGAGGTGCAGTAAGTTTAATAAGAAATCACAATAGAGTGGAATAAGTTCTATATTTGACTCAACAATTCGGATGAGTGTACGGGTAAAAGTAATTATTTCCTGATTTGGACAGAAAATTCGTAGACTCTATAATAAACACTATTTCTTTTATTTAATTTCATCATTTTAATTTCTTGTATTTAATTTCTAAGTAAGAAATATTTTGTTTCATTTTTTACAAACTAAAATCGCTCCTTTACTGCTCCGACTTAATCAAGTTTAGAATGACATTTCTGGATTGCTCAATCTCAGGGTGTTCAGAGAAAATGACATTAAACATTAAAACATTTTATCTAAGGAAGCTATTACCCCTATTGAACATAAAATATCCATTATCGTCATTCGAAAAAGAAATAAATCGCGAAAAATATATAAAAATACCACCTGTCTCTGTTCACGCATTTCGATAAAGACCGACTTTCATGTGAAGAAGATAAGCTCTTGAATTGTGTGAAAAAAACTGAATGTTTTTCTCAAGTCCGAGCAGCTGACCATTGAGTGACAACTGGTCACAAGATCAGTGACCACGTGACCAGTGACAAGGGTCATGTGACCATTCCCTGGTTGCGTGCTGGACTATGACGTCAGTAGGCTTGCTCGCAGCGCCACCTGTCTGTACTATAGATTGAGGAAGTCCCCAAGTGATCCTGAATAGACCAAACAACGGCGGCGACAAAGGATTTTATAGCTTCGCTAATGAAGTCTCAAGGGCATCAAAACATTTTAAGCCGAGCTTCATCCGCACAAAACAATCACTTTAAGATCATCTTTCAGCCGTTGTTTGCAGGCACAGACAGACAAAGGAATAAACTGACTGGAAGTTTAAACAAATAGACAGTCTTCAGTTTAATTAGCACGAGACAAATCACAATATGATCCACGAGACCATGTCACATATTGTGAACTGTGTTGACCACGTTTCAGGGAGATATTGCAGCACTGCACAATAATAATAATAATAATAATATGAACTTTATATCACCAATGCATGGCAGTATAGACATACAATAAATACAAATGAACAAGAAAGTAATAAATAATTAAATTGTAGAAAAAAACAGAAAAACATGATTAATTATGTGCAAAAAATACAATATCTGCATATATTCAATGCATAATCAAGCAAATATATCGTTTTAAGGAGTGTCCAGATCTTTGTTTTTCATGATAGATTGAGAGTCATTAATATTTACATCAAATTTACTAGAAAGCTGACTGAACTCCGTCCAGTCATCATTGTCCACAATAAACTTGGAATTCAACAAATTACTTTTAATTATTTTCATTAAGAAAGATAAACGAGAGTGTTCATAAATATGTTGAAAATTTAAAAATCACAATAAAACTGACAACATGAGATGGAGTATTTGTCACTCATTGTAAACAATTAAAAAATGCTGTATTAAATACATATGTAAGACTCGCTACATCCGCTTTGGTTAATGCAGCGGAACAAATGCCACAAGTAAACATTGTGACTAGTGTATTCAATTATGACAAGTCCTACTTTTATATACTTTTTTATGTATAACGTACACAGCAAGAAATAATTAACTCGTAATCACAGTGCTTACTAAATTGTGATTATGATTTTTTATTTTCATTATTTAAAACAAAATGTCCAGGTCATCCCTGTATCTGTGTCAGGATCAATCAAATGATCAGTTAACCCATCGGTGTTGCTGTGGTAGAGAGCATTTGAATGATCAGCCCAGCGTGTGCTTGTACAGTGCCTTGAAAGTAAAAAAAGGAAAGTATTTGGCGTCTTCCAAGGCAGATTGCCTGGGCGCTGATCTCCCCACACTGCCATCAGCTGACGTAGTGGAAGCACAGAAGTTCACCTAACCGGGGCCAGTGAGCTGTGTAAACACGCCAAAAACACCATGTAAACACACTTTGTAAACACCACATGTCAAAGAGTCAATGAGATTGTTATCGTGTCAGTAAGTTCATATGAGTGTCAAGCCGCTAAATAATATATAAGTATCGGCAAATGCTGGAGAGGGGTAAGTTCATCAATGTCGACTACTTCTTATGAATTGCATTTATATATCGAAATGATTTCGCAGGCGCCGATCCGGGACCAAAGTCTGTGAAACTGTGCGCGAAAACTCCTAATGCTGTGGATGGACTTCACAAGCGGAAGTCAAATGGTGCCCACCGGGACACTACGTTTACGAGATTCCACGCATCAAAGCTTGCGGGATAAGCTTCTGCTTTGACGATCCTTGCTATGTGAACAAGACTTACATTTGTGGTACGAATATACTCATGACTACAACCACATGCCTACCTCTGAATAGAAATAGTAAACTCATGCAAACTCTGTCGTTTTATCTTTCATTAATAAGAATAGTAATTATTATAGTAATGTTCATTAGTCATTAATTTATGAACATGATATTCCAAAATCGGTCCAGGCCCTTGAATCGTGCTCTAGGCGAAACTACTGCTATTACATTAAGCCGCACGGTTGATGATTAGGAAATGTCAGGTAGATATGTCTTTCGATGGCAAATAGTTGAATTGCGTTGATGGGTCTTTGAGGGATCAATGCTAAGTGTCAAGAAACATGTAATTACTTTCCAACCAAGGACCTGCGAATTTTTTGGCATCTGTTATTAGAAAAGGGTCAGCCATAAAATTGTCGTGTAGGCGGTGCGGTGCCTGGCGTTGGTTGTCTAAGAAACTCTATTTCAATGTACTGTATTGTATTTGTCAAGCTAAGCGTTCACCTTCAACTTTCTGGCATTTGATGAATTTTAATTATTTCAGCGGGGCGGGGAGAAGGAGGAAGACAGGCTCGCAACAGAAATGAGAGAACGAGAAAGAAAGATGGGCGAAAGCGAAAACGAAGCACAGCCTGGAACTCCTAATCGCGAGACTATATCAGCTGGTGGAGATACCAAAGTAGTAGTCTACTGCATCGTCTTCTGCTTCTGCTTCTCATCTTTGTCGAGACAACTTTAACGTCGGATTTAATTGCGCTGCAGCCATTATCCTAGTGATCGCTAACACCTGTACAGTGTACATTGAAGCGGGTGTGTAGGCCTATACCGTATAAGAGTGAGGAGGAAAATTAATATATGGTTAGAACATTTGCATCACGGAATCTGCGCCATGAATAACTGAGCTGACAGTGTTGCTGTTTCTTTCCGATTATTTGCAGCTTGAATGTGCAACTAAATGAACAGCGTGATCTTTCAGAACGTGTAGGCTATACTAGTAATACATTTTGAAAATGATTTTAAGCCATTTTACGTTCAGAATTTTTTTATGTTCATTATGGATCGTCATAATTTTTTGCAACAATTGCTTAATATATGTATAATCGACACTATAAAATAATAATCATCCATACCTTTCAATTGATCACAGATAACAATGAAGAAATCCATGGCTAAATGATAACAGGCGATTTAAGGATTGGACATTAACGAAAACATAAATTAATTAATTACTTAGTGACAATTAGATGTTTCCAACAGAAAAAATGCATAAGGGTGGAGTAACTGCAACAGTCAGTTTCATGTAATTGTTGTTAAATGTGTGTTTTGACAAATATACGGTCTTGTTGTTTTAAATGCTGTAACCAAATGCAACTTATTTGGACCGTGCATTCTGCCCGTGTCATTTTCCGAGTTACTTTCCCATTTCGTTTTCGAGAAGGAATTTGATTTGAATCGAGCAGATGTTAGTCTTGTAGGTTGCCTCTAGCGAGTGGAAAGCGATTGAGTTGAGTGTTTCAAAGCACGAGTTGACTCGGAAGCGCGACGCTCGAGGCCAGAGTGTTTTTGTTGCGTAGTTGACATTTGCGATAAGTATTACTTCCAAGAACTAGTGGAAGGGGAGCAATCCCACTCCAGGTGTATTGGTTAGCATACTTGCTTGTTATGCAGGAGATCCGGTTTCGATTCCTGGTTCGGGCATAATGGTTTAGTTGTGATTAGAGGGCGATTTGTCGGAAATGAATTCTTTGCAACACCAACTATAACATTTGGTGGAGAACCGGGGTATCGAATTAAATATGTGCTACACGTTACCCGATATTGTTTTGATGTTTGACTAGATTTGATGTTCCCTTCGCCTGTGTGACATACGTAGTGCATAGCCTATGTGGCATGATTGACCAATCGGGCTCTGTGGAATGAGAAACCTACCATTCAAAGTGGCACGAGATTCGGGAAGAATCTTGATGGGGGCGAAGTGATGCTGTGGTTGCTCCTAGCAAGAGAAAAGCAGCTGAGTCGAGAGATTCAAAGTACGAGTTCACTCGGAAGCGCGACGCTCGTGATAGTTGTTTTTATGTGTTTGACGTTTGCGATAAGTATTACTTGGAAGAACGAGTGGATCGGGAGCCCATGTGGTGTAATGGTTAGCATACTTGCTTGTCATGCAGCAGATCCGGGTTCTATCCTCGTTAGGCAAACTGTTTTACTCTTGATCGGAAAGAGGTTTGTCGTAGATCAATTCTATTCTAGATCTTCCATAACAGCAGGTTAAGAAACACAACGCGGCATCCGTTCTAAAGCCAGCTGCAGACCTACAGTATTTAATATTTCAGAGGTTTGTCAGGATTGAACACAGATGTGATAGTCAGCTTTTTGGGCGGTTATATCCTGGAATATAAGAACATACCTTCCTCATCACAGTACTTTTATAAACACGTGTATAGGCTTTGTAGCTGTTCATGGAGACTACACCAATTTCATACCGCTTTCTCCATCACTACAGCGGTTGGGTGGTGAGATTTAATGGTTC
>JAQFYQ010004288.1:0-10010 GCA_034694885.1 Buchholzia appendiculata | reverse complement strand
CAGGAAGACCGAGACAGAGTATGCTTCATGAACTGATGGAGGGCAAGGAGGAATCATAATGTGCAAATGAAAAGGAAGTGGAGGACCGTGAGTTGTGGAGGAAATGAATACCAGGGACCTGCCTTCCGGCAGAGCACTAATGATGATGATTATGAACATTATGAAACATAGACAAAGCTTGGTGAATTAAATCTTTCTATTTGATTATTCAAAGGTAACTGACTAGAAACTTCAACAATAGGTCATTCTGCTGCATAACAGTTTGTGAACAAATCAGACGATTATATCATCTTTGTTATTTACCGTCCAGAATCTCCAGACTAACTTTGTCCACAATAGGCACTAAGGCTAATAGGCACTAAGGCTAATAGGCACTAAGGCTAATAGTCACTAAGGCTAATAGGTACTAATGCTAATATCTAAGAGCTGTTGAACTTTAGTAGAATGTTTCCCACCGTAATTAGCAGGGAATTGTTACCAGGCGCTCTCACTTTAATTAAACCCTGCAGAGCATAATGCATGTGGCATACGAATAATTTATCCGGTGATGAACTGTCGGTAAGGGAATCTTTTTTTAATGAAAATGGGCAACAGTTACTAATTTACCAGAAATGCAAAATTAGATAAGTTTGATGCGTAATAGTATGGTAACAAAACAAGCTATTTATTTGATAGTATAACTATAATGTTACAGCCCGCAGTGGGCTTTCCCCCTCCCCAGTTGATTCTCGACACTCCCCAGCTCAATTTTCATTATCCCAGTAAGGGAAATATTTTTTTGGAAAAATTCATGTTTTTTATGCATTTTTGGGTGAGCAGCTACCCCCGCTACTCCCCCCCCCCGCTCATCATAAAAAATTGACATCCACCCTAGATAAATTTCACACCACCACTTCAAAATGCCTGAGAAAAAGCCGTCCAAACTTAAAATTTGTCTGCTTTAAATCCAATTCTGTATCGTAGCGCACAATCATGCAGTTATGGATTGAGCGTGTTCTACTCCATCTATTAGCCGACAAGGTTGCTTAGATTAAGGAATTTTTTTTATTGATGACAAACACTGACACAATTATGACTAGTACGACGTGAAAACTTGTCGGATAACGAAATCTATATCTGAAATGGAAGTATGACGTAAAACGATGATGTAATGTTAAAACTATTTTTCGTGCATTAGTTAAGTTAAAATATAGATTGATTAATTAAATAGGACTAATTCAACTTGAACGAATAATTGCATCCTGCTTGTTTTGTTTTGTCAGCTACTTAGGCGACGGTGAAGAGGATCTCAGTAAGAGACGAAGCCCTAGTCCGAATTCTATCCGAGATCAGATGCTCGCCTGGTGCCAATATCGACTAGGACATTACGAGGTGACAAATAATGCATTTAAAGTATATTCGTTCATAATTGTGTCTGTCCGATCAAAAAAAGATTCTAGGTTCTGTGTGTAACGTTATGTGATTGGAGGCAACCCACAAACTGTGAAGTAGTTTTAAGGACATGAAGTTCAGCTGCACGGGAAGGCAACAAGAGCTCGCCTCATATTCTTAGCTGACCGGTGGCATTTTCTCGTGCCTTTACGGGGCCTACCTTCACACAGAACACTTACATTTAGAATTTAGCTTATGAACAAAGATATTAATGTACCATGTTGCATACATGCGTTTAAACACACAGCATACATTATGCTTCTTAAACGTGTTCACACTTATTCATACTTGAACTTATGTGTACAAGCTTGCACATCCACAGGGGATGCATACACCTATTGGTATCCATGGATGAAGGAAGCTGGATATAAATTAAGTCAATAAAACTAGTATTATTGCAGGAAAAGCAATTCCTATTGCTGTTGCCCTGGTTGTATTAGCTTTCCTGGGAGTCGACAAATTAACTTTACGGTTACAATTGGTTTTTCTACTAAAATAGTTTTTTTTGAGTACATTATTGATGAATATGTGTTTACAATAATAGCTAGTTGTAATAAATGTATTTCTACAGTAGATGGTTGCAGTAGATTAATTTATATTAATTTTCATGCTTAATTAGTTCTTTGATGTTTACATATAATATCTCGTGTTTCAGTATTTCAATACCAATAGTGTGTATAATGTATATGTTATGTACTACTATGAATATTAATTGTATGTACTACTATGTATATGTTAATTGTAGAATATAGACGTGAAAGATTTCTCGACGAGTTGGAACGACGGACTTGCGTTCTGTGCTCTTGTCCACAGCTACTTCCCAGAAGCTTTTGATTACGATTCTCTCGACTCCAAGAACAGAAGAGAAAACTTTGAGCTGGCTTTCACTTCAGCAGAGTAGGCACTTTATACATAAATGTTCTTGTGTTTTTTAAACTCAGGGTGGAATTTGTAGGAGGGGGTTGACCCCCTGGCTGGTGGCTTAACTCCCAACTCGTTTGAAAATAATTCCTAGTTTAGCCTAATTTTGGATCACCGCCAAAACCCCGGCTCGTCAGAGAGATTTTTTTGGTCTGACCTCCCCACCCCACACCTTATTTTCATCACAAATCCCACACTGTCTAAGCCCGTATTGATATGGAAATACTGAGGTTAAATACTGATTATGGCGATTAAGCATATGCCACTTTATGTGATTTATTCTACGAATCAAGCGTTTCCCGCTAGCGGCGCTTCTCTATCACACTTCTCTATCATGATTTCATCAATGAAGGTCTTCTTTTACAACTGAATTCAGGTTTGTCGCAATCTGCATTAATTGCTAATACAGATTGCGACTATACAGAATATGTAATTGAATAAGTTTAACTTTAAGAATTTATGTATTGTAATGAAATTGGACAAACGATCAGAAATCCTGCAGTTTATATACGTTTAGGATTCATCGTGATGTAATTGGATATGTTTAGGAAACACGGCGGCGTGTTCGCTCTACTGGACGTTGAAGACATGATGTCGACAATGAATCCTGACTGGAAGTGTGTGTTCACTTATGTCAACAGTCTTGTCAATGAACTCAGAGAGGCGGCAAAGAAACAGCGAGAACAGAAAAAAGACAAAGAGAACGGCGGCGATGAGTAGCTCACAGCCAGCTATGGCTGTCTCAGTTCAAGAGGTGCACCGTACATAGCAAGGCTTCGCTGCAGTACGCCTGTTCTAAATGAGTTGTTTCTCTTAATTTGAAAGAGCCATGCGAAAGGTTACTCCTCCTAAGTAACGATGATTGTGGAGTTGCTCAAGTGGTACAGAGAGCATTACGGGTTTCTAGAGAATCTTAGTTGCTGTACTTCAGTCTGTCTTACTAACTAGAAACAGTTTCTGCTTTTATTATTGTCCGAGGGATAATACAAATGTGGTGTGATTCTGAGTTTGATGGTAATGAATGACGTTTATGCTGATGGCGTAAAAGAGGATGGGCAGGAATGCTGGAGTCAAAGTTCACAGAGAGAAATTTGTATTAAACAGAGTATTTCATAACAGAAGGGATTTTTGAAGCAGAAACATTTCCGAACAACCTTTTTCAACATTTTACCGACATTTCTTTCAAAGTTGTTATTTTTTCGGGGGAGCGGATACCGGGTAAACAATTTGTTCTCCATCTGTAGGAGAGTGGCATGGGCAAAACACTCATCAATTTAACAGAATTCGGTTGGAGTGTTCAAATCCATTACGCCCCTTAAATACGGTCCTGACGTATTAAATTTATATACGGTATTGAACCGATACATGGCAGTTAACGAGGTCATAATGAGAAAATGTCTATACAACAAATAATTCAAGTGTGGATGCCTTGTGTCAGTCCAGAGTTGGTTGCCTAGTCATGTGACGAAGGAAATCCCCCCTGGTTAAAGCGATGACGTTAGAGCGATCGTACTGGTGATGACGTAATGAGCGAGAAAGTGTTGTTGCGATTAAGTTCATACAAGATATGAAATATATTTTAAGTAATGCGAATCGTTTTTTTTTATTGTGTGTATGGAATGTTTTGCTGAGATTTACCGCTCATAATAGTCTGTGCTTCTGTAAATATAAGTTTATACAGGGTCATTAAAATATAGGCTAGACTGTCAGCTGAATATTTGTTGAATTCTTTTTGGTTATCAAACATGATGATAAAAATTTTTGTCATCAAACATTTTCACAAGCACTATACAGAATTTGTGAGTCACGTGGCAAATAGCAAACGCTGATTTTTTTTACAAATCTAAAGTGTAGCACAGTGTTTTATTAGACAGCCTGCTAGTTTGAATGTTTCTAGGTCTCACCCAAAACTGTGCAACTTATACTATCGCGTGTGGCGTTTGGTTAAAAGTTAGTTAAAAGTATCTATGTTAGGGCAAGTTGCATGATAAGTAAAAGCGTGTTTCTGTGTAGACAAACGTTGTGTTGTATAGATTCAGCAGTGCTGTAGAAGATACTCTTGCTGTGTAATATATAGTCAGTTTCTGTGAATTTAATCTCAAGGGATATTTACATTGTATTATAAGTATTCATCCGTGTTCAATGTGCAGGTTTGTATGTGTGCTTGTATGTGTGTTTGTGTATGTGTGTGTATGTATATGTATGTATGTATGTATGTATGTATGTCTTTATGTATGTATGTATGTATCTATGTATGTATGTGTGTATGTATGTATGCGTGTATGTATGTATATATATATATATGTATGTACTATATGTGTGTATGTACTGTATGTATGTATGTGCATACGTATGTACGTATATACTGTATGTATGTATGTACTGTATGTACATATGTATGTATGAATGTATGTATGTTTGTTTTTAAGTATATATCTGTATGTATGCACAGTTCCTATCCTCTTGCTCCACGAGTGCCTTCCCGCACAATCCAAGGCATCAGCTATTATTTCTATAACTGTACTACCTATTCTACATAACGATTTCAATTACATATTTTCGAGATGCTAAATGTGTCGTATAGCTATCGTCATTTTTTGCGATAAGGTATTCTGGACATGAAACTTGTGATCTGTATATATCAAGACAAAATAAAAAATATGCTTATTTCCTGTTCTCGTATTAAAGGACATTGTGTTTATAATATGTTTAATATGAGCTCCGCCTTTTTATATTTTATTATGCAGTTAGAATGTAGTACAGACGTCAAATTCCTTCATGACTGTGTTTGTTTAATCCCTACATGGTTTCACTTTCTGCTGTTGTTATATAAGGTGTGCTTGTTTTTAGTGGTCTGTGAATTATACATATAATACCTTAATAATAATACTCTTCATCGTTTGTTGTCGGTCAAGTTGTTGCTCTTTTATTTTTTGAGTGTATACACTTGTTACAAGTCTTGGCTTGTCTTTTATACGACTGAAATAACTTGTTGTAATGCAGAAGTGTAAATAAACACTGCAGAGTTGTCCTAAAACTTATGCTAGTGTCTGAATACGTAATTTTACAGGAATTACAATTACAATTACTATTTTGAATTACAATTCAAAATAGGAGTGATATAACGTAGACTGTGAAATACAATCCTATCTGCAATGCAGCTAATTTTAATGGTAGCTCTGAATGAATGATTCAAAAGATAACAACAAATCTGCATATCTTGAAATACATTTTAATTCAAACAATTTTGTTACATTGCAATAAATTGTATAAATCACAATAAATAATATAAATCACGTATATGTTCAATGATTGTATGTACACATTATAATACTGATAGTAAAGAAACACTTGCAGTGCTAATACACAAGAGTCCAGGCACATGATACAAGAAGTTAAACCATCTAAATGAACGTACAATTAAATCAGCAGATGGATTTAAATAAATAAATATTTTCATACATTAATACAGATACAAAAAATAATTGTTTCAATAATGTGCAGAATGTAGAGCACGAATACTGAAAGAAGTCTAATACTGTATGTGATTGAGTTGCTTTGTTATATTTCTACCACAATTAATTGAATTGATCGCAAATTTGATTCAGTGTATAGTAAGTCAAGAAGGATGAGTTTTGTTGAAGTTTAGTCTGTGTTGAGTATAATTGAGACACCCTGTAGGATCCAATGACTAGCGTGCTCGGTAGAGTGTAGGTCTGCTTCAAATACGAGACCGACGCCCATCGCGTTACGCCGCTGTGACGTCACGTACACGGGAGTGCGGAAAGTGTTCTGCGAAAAAAGCATATCCATATAATCATGCAAACAATGAACCACAAAGAGCATAATTATCATCATCAAGCATCTAAACAATGAATCACAATCTACAGTAAAGTATAGAGACTATGGTTGTTTAATTGTTAAAAATATTGATGATAATATTTATTCATCCCTTTATTTTATTCATTTTGATATTTTTGGTAGAGCTTCAAAAAAATAAATCATGGAACTTCAACTTTAAACAGTTATGCTTTATCATTCATTATTAACCAGCATACAATTATTTTCATAAGATAATTCACAAAAAATAGTCAAAAATATGTAGCAAATATTGCAAATAAAAATCATAAGATAGCACTAAAAGTGAAGTGTAAAACTAAAATAATTTGTTAACTTAACAAAAGAATATGAGATCATATTAAAAGCGTTTGATTAAAATAAAAGCTTAATTACTAAAAATGCTAGATCTATATGCCATGGTAACATAATCATCAACGTCTGCAACTAAAGAGTTTAAATACATAGGAAAGAGAGAAGAAAGATTTGTTTTGAACCTGAAGTTTAAGACGATGGGCTTCGATCGGTATGATCTTGAGAACAGGCAGTGGCTGGATCAGCTGTTTCGGCTTCTGTCTCAACAACGAGCTCTTTTCCAAATCCCAACCAGCCCCTTCCAAAAACAGCCCGTGAACAAAGCAGCCTGCAACACACAGGGTCACCAAAGAAAATTTATTACAATACACCATGAATATGTGCACACTGATAATGACATCTTGCTGACTGTCTAGATACATCATACAGGTTTGAATGTCTGCCTATCATTCCATTTCGGATCTATATACCTTGTAATTGCACCTGTCCAACACTATTCATCTTAATAACTCAAAGAACAATATAATGTTCAGTAGATATTAATATCTAACTCACCATTTATCTTAAAATTCTGTAAGATAATTGTATATCTAAGGTAAACCTAATTACAATATGCTATGCAAAGTTTGGAAACATTAAGTAAATGCAATCAGACTTGCAAATCTTACTGTAAAAGTCAATTTCATTTGTCATTTGATTTAACACTAACAAATTCCACACACTTTACTTCATCACAAATCACAACCAAGTTGTGTCAATGTATTCAATATGCTTGTCAAAAACAAAAAACTGTTGTAACGGATCAGTTCGGAAATGACAACTTCAGTCATAATATTTACACAACTGCAAAGAAGGGCAAGGGCATGCGGCCATCAAAATCGAGCCATAATGAGCCCTCAGGAACAAGAGTTTATGTAAGCCTGCGCTCAGCACAGACAACTTGCGATGGCGAATAGTAGACTATCAATAGGTGATGATGAATTGCGAAGTAGACTTAGCTCTTCTACTTATATAAATATGTCACCCACCTTGATGAGCTCGTTCATTGACGTCCTCTGCTGTTGCGTATGTTGTGACATTAGTGTACAGAGTTGACTTGTCGAGGGGCCATCCATTTTTGCGACAAGTAGCCTGTACGAGTGCAGTGAGATAGGACTCGGGGATGTGCAGGCCAGACAGCCACATCACGGATGGCTCTTGCTCGTTAACCTGTCACATCATTTTACACAGTTTAATAATCTTGAGGAGAACATGTTGAGAAGAATTACACAAATTGTGATTGGTTGATGATGATGATGATGATAGTACTCTGTCCGAAGGTCGAACAGGTCCTGGCGATAGTTATTTGTCTTATGTATTACTACGCATGACTTTTACCACCGACCGACTAGTCCAGATGAGCACGGGTGGGCGGTCAAAGGTCGTTCCCGTACAGGCAATGCAGTTAACTATTTGCCCAGGTTTGCTACTGAACACAATCAGTCGTTGCAGGGAGGCGAACCCTCTACCTCTTCACTGCAAGGCGTGAACGCTAACGACTGACCTATTCTGTCACTCCTGAAGTAATCAAGTAATTCTATCAATATCATAAAGAAACAGAATTTTCAAATCTAATTGTTTCGACATGAATGCTTGTATGCACGCGTCGCCAGGGTTGGAGTTGTCTAAAATCATTTGGGGGGGGTCAGTTGTCTAAAATGATTCGGGGGGGGGTCAGTAACCGAGTGTGCCGCTCGGGTGCGAACTCTGGAACTGTGGGGGTCCAACCCCCCCGACAACTCCAACCCTGCGCGTCGCATGTATGTAGCATTTCCTTTTACATGCACAGTGCCTGCCAGGACTGTCGTTCCTGACATTCAGGAACGGCACGCGCGGTTTTTGCCTTGTTGGTTCTACCAAACAATTTTTTCTTAATTTCATAATACCTCCTATTATTACTATATTGTGGCGGTACAAAAATAATGGGTCTTGTCGGATTTCCAAACAGTACAGCATCGTTTGGTAGCCGGTCGTTTCATCCCCGGTCAATTCATCCCGGTCGTTTCATCCTGCGGTCGTTTCATCCTGCGGTCGATTCATCCTTAGGTCGATTCATCCCGGTCATTTCATCCTTAAACGACCAGGATGATCATCATAAGTTAAATCATACGTTACTCTTACGAGAGAGTAACTGTAACATTACTTCTACATCCTGTGTTAACAGCAGAATTGAGCCGGCAATTTTCAGTGTCCTATGAACTTCAGAGTACAGTTAGTCTTATGAAAGCCTGCGTGAAAAGTGAAAGTTGGGCAACAGCAACGGCTGATAATACAGCAGGCACTTAGAGCGTATTAGTGAGATCGTATAAGTCAAACATTTTAAACTTGTTCAGTTTATATTTCATCTGCGATCGCTGACAACAATCTCTTGTATGGAGTAACAAAGCGTGGAAGTCAAACTCCTCTGTATAAAGGGCAGGAATTTTGGATGAAGCACGAAAATGCAAAGGGCGATATAATATGGTAATGTACCGGTTTCCAGAAACTTAAATGCAAAGCATATGTCAAACTCGTGGCAACAGAGTAGTGGCGGAACGTGTAGAGCACGTTCCGATTTTAATTTCGCATCACTTCTCTGATTTCATAGAACATCTTTAGATATCGTATCGTTTGTCGGACTTGTCTGAATACTTTTCAACGGTTTAAATAAGATTTTACTTTTAAGAGATTGCTACGGATTAACGGATTTATTGAAGGGAAAAGTCACTGAACCACTTCAACACACACACATTTAGTCTGCCAACCTGGTCCCAAGCCAAGTTGGAAAAAGACGATGGATTTGTGTGTGTTTATGACAGCAATTATAATTATTTATTCGAGGATGAAACGCCGGGATGAATCGACCGAAGGATTAAACGACCGCAGGATGAAACGACCTGGATACGAATCGACCGAGGATGAATTGCCCGGGATTAATTTTTAAATAGTGTTGTTGTTGAATTCCACTCGTACCCCAACTCAAGGACGGGTAGGGCCGTACAAAAACATTATTCACGAAATTGAGGCGTTGGCTTAAAAGTGCACAAATTGGTAATTTAGTGTTGAATGTGTTTTCAAATTCCAAAACCTACACCCACCGGCTTACCTACCCCCACGTGTATTAACTCCCTTGCCTACATATGATTTTGCTAGTGGAATTAGCACGTGCGTAGAAATTGATCAAACTTTCTGTGTTTGTTTCTCGAGTTTGAGACCTGGCTTTAAGGGCAGTTGAGTCCCTGGGCAAGGCCGGTGATCACCGGCAAGGGTTGTTGTTGATTATCGGTTTTGGTGGAAGTATTGAATCTATGACTTTGTTATTGAAGTAGTTTTTATCCTTTGGAACAATTGGTTCAACTTCATTTTATGTAATTAATGCACTTGCGCGATTCTCACACGCGCTCACTCTTGTCAGAACTCGAATCTCTCTCTCTCTCTCTCTCTCTCTCTCTCTCTCTCTCTCTCTCTCGCTCTCTCTCTCTCTCTCT
>JAQFYQ010004287.1:0-10011 GCA_034694885.1 Buchholzia appendiculata | reverse complement strand
ATTGAATCTTCAAAGAAAATGTTATCTCTGAGCCATACTAGGACCATACAATGGGAAAAACTTCAATTCGCATGATTACAAAAAATTTGTTGAAAAGTGGACAACCCTAAAGTACACGTATCATGGATGTCAGACAAGTATCATAAGTGTAGGACAAGTAGGCTATCATTATAATTATGTCCGTAAGAACAAGTATCATAGGTATCAGTAAGGACAAGTATAATAGGTGTCAGACAAGCATCATAGGTGTCAATAAGAAGTAGTATCATAATTGTCAGTACCGTAAAGACGAGTATCATAGGTGTAAGTTCGAGTGTTATAGGCATGAGAACAAGTATCATAGGTGTCAGTAAACACAAGTATCATTGGTGCAAGTACAAGTAGTAGAATCATAGGTGTAAGGACAAGTGTGACACAGGTGTCGGTAAACACAAGTATCATAGGTGTAACTGCATAATATATCATAGGGGTTTACAAGTATAAGTACTAGTATCATAGGGGCCAATAATAATGACAAGTATGATAGGTGCAAGTACAAGTATCATAGGTGTAACTATGTCATAGGTGTAAGTACAAGTATCATAGGTGTAAGTAAGGACAAGTATCATGGGTGTAAGTACGTGTCATAGGTGTAAGTAATTACACATGTATCTTGGGGGTCAACAATTACAACTGTAGGCTACTTGTGGACTCTGTAGTACTTGTGGTTAGTGTGTGATGACCCAATTCAGTACTGACAGGCATCGGCAAATACCGATATCATGCATGCCCACGAGTAGGCTACAACTGTTATTGGCGCCGGTAAAACAGGACTGGTGTCAAACCGTGTCATTTAGCTTGTATGATATTTGTTGTTGTCAGAAGCGCATTTACTCCATGAAGCTAGCTATGGTGCCAATGGAAAAAACAAACAATATACACACGAGTACAAATATATAGTAAGGGGCCTTTCAAATATGACGTCACGCATTTTTCAGCGGTTTTGACCCCCCCTCCCCCCTTGTCGTGCACTTTTACACCTCGCGACACCCCATTGTCACTCTTCAACGACCCCCTTCCCCCTCCTGCGTGACGTCAATTTGAATGCCCCTAAGTAAGCAAGTAGCTTTCAGGTATATTATTGATGTTGTAGAGCACATCAAATATTTAACAACCAAAAATACCATTTTACCCAGGGTGGACCTTATCCACAGTAATTTTCGTCTCCCTTTATGGTCCTGATCCTTGAAATCATTGGTGTTGACAAGTACAAGAATCATAGCACATATTTCAATAAGCACATGCGTTTCGTTGTTTTTATGAACCTTTAATGCTACTTGCTATGGTTTTGTAGAACTGCTGTCAAAAGACATGCGATCATTCAGAAATTTAGGCCGAGGCGATGGGATGGATGATTACTTGTCGAGTCTTGGTCTGTGGCGTAAATCTATTCCCAAAGATGAGACGTCTCTGTACAGAGTTGTAGCTGAGCAGGTATCTTCTCACTCGCAAATTCATCAGAGTTGTTCTATTTTGTAGTAAATGCTAATCTTGTACATCTATTTAACTAATTTTTAGCATTTGGGAGCTGTACATGGTATTGTCATTTATGTTGGAGGGGTGTGCTTGTGGAATTTAGTCTACGTGCATACAGCATGAATATCTTTTTACTGTAATTTCAAAGAAATTTCATTGGAGAGTAGCTTGGAGTTCACTTTGTCGAAGAAGTAAGTAAAAAATGAAGTTAACAAAGTTCTTGGTTATGAAAGTGATGTCAATCATGATATTGATGATCACATTGATGCTGATCAAAGTGCAGAATAATTTTTCTCTTTGGAAGAGAAATCACTAAATTTCTGGTAGAGCTTGGAGTCCACAAGGATATGCACTCATAAAAATCTATGTTGATAATGATGATGATGGTACTGCTGGTGGCGGTGGTAACGGCGGCAGTAATGCATTCAAATGACAAGACCGTGTCAAGACGGATAACGGTAAAACCTTTTTAGGTTATACGGGTTTTAGTAATTATAAGGATGTGAGCCTTATTTTTTTATAGTTAAATTCAAATATTGGATTTGTTTGCAATTTTCAAGCTACAGTAGAAACACAATTGTGATTTAGAAAGTAATATGATTTTAAATATGATTTTAAATTAACAACAATGTCTCGTTTGATTTTGAACTTGTTCTTTAAACTAGATCAATGTCTTTGTCGTGGTCTCGAGCCTCAATAACTCACGGTACCTACGTAGCATTGTTTGTAGTGTGTGTAGTTGTATCGTGTCACTGATGTACCATGGTTTGTAGTGTGTGTAGTGGTGTTGTGTAGTATTGTTTGTAGGTTTCAATGTTGTCTGGTTTTAGGTGTTCAGCAGTCAGGCTTTTCACGAGTCGGTGAAACTTTCCTGTGATGCCTTCATCGAAAGAAATCAAGAAGGCATTCTAAGGGTGAGTAATATTTAATTTTTATTTGATTCGTGCAATCAATAATCAAATTTGCAGATTATTATTATTTGTATCAATGGTGACATTTTCCTCGCCGTACATTGATTAGTATTATAAATTACATGATTTTTTTAGCCAGTGCATAGTTGTTGGAATACGTTCAATATCATAAAAGAAATTGCATTAATAGGGTCTAGTCTGAATGCAGATCCACATACATTGTCTGTCAGTTAGCCAATATTACCTCAGAGATATTATGTTTAGCTCAGCAGTCTTCAGTCAATATTAGACATATCAAAAGAATTAGTTGAACTGATATGTGTTTCTATGGTGATCTTGCTAGTGGATAGTTACTTGCAACACTTGCAACTTAAGGATAGCAAGGTATAGAAGGTAGCTTTAATGTAGATCAAGTTGCAGGTAACTGTTGATGCAAGAGTTACTTTCAGAGTGTTTTATAGTGCAATGATGAGTGAATTATTAAATCTGATTGAAGATTGTACATTATTACTGTTTAATGCAGTTGAATGTTAAACTCAATTGTATTTATCTTTAGGATTTAGATGGTTCTGTGGAAATGCAAGCCCTGGCACTGCATTACAAGTAGGCCATTACTTTTCTTCATACTTGTCACTGGTTGATTATTTTACTTGTTTATCTGTGTCTCTGAAATTGTGGTGAAGTGAATGTAAAAGTTAAGATAGTGAGCTGGAATGATAGAGCGGAAAATGTCCTAGCAAATTTCAAGGCTGGGAGTTATTTTACAGGGTTTTAATTGGAATTCTCGAGTATTTAAAATCGTTGCCAATTTAAATTTAATTTATGTCAACTGTGTAAGAGTCTTTGCATAAATTATGTTGTATAATTTCACTGGTTTAATTATTGATCATTATTGTGATGTGTATGGTGATGATTGTTGTTCACAAATGTTGCTTGGCTGCTACTGTTCACAAATGCTGTTCACCAGTGTTGCTTGGCTGCTAATCGCTTGTTTGTTAATATGAGCAGTTCAAACTTAGCATTTGGACAAGTAGGGCGATGGTTGAATCTAGGCTCAATACCATGCAATGTCAAGCATTGAATTGTGTTGCCTATTTGCTCGAGGGTACCTAACCTGATCGGGGGTTTGATGTTTTTGACTTGAATCAGCGACTGGAATGTTGTTGAAAAGGTTTTCGCTTTGAAAATATATACTCTAGTTACCATTTGTCTTTGGTTGTTGGCATAACAGTTGTGTGTTGATCAAGTCTACAGCAGTTAGATGATTGTTGTCTGCATGTATAATACTGCATATCGTATAGGTATGATGGGATCAGTTTGTTACTTCTAGGTGCGATTTCATTCTGTATCAGTTTGTTGGCAGACAGCCAAGGAATGTGACCTCCCTGGGATTTACGAAACAGGTTAGTGTGAATTTAAACTTGATGATACATAATTGCCTTCATTTAGATTTATGCCAAAACCAGTTGTCTGCAGGTAAGACGAAGGTATGGAAGAGATAGATCATATGGCATGCTCCAGTCGACATTTGAGATTGCCTAAAGATAGTCTGTATGAATGATTGTTTGTATAAATCGTCTGTATGAATCATTATATGAATCATCGTTTGTATGAATGATTGTCTGTATGAATGATTGTCTGTATGAATGATTGTCTGTATGAATCATTGTTTGTATGAATCATTGTATGAATCGTTGTCTGCATGAATCATTATCTGTATGAATCATTGTCTGTATGAATCATTGTTTGTATGAATGATTGTTTGTATGAATCATTGTTTGTATGAATGATTGTTTGTATGAATCATTGTCTGTATGAATGATTGTTTGTATGAATCATTGTTTGTTTGAATGATTGTCTGTATGAATGATTGTTTGTATGAATCATTGTCTGCATGAATCATAGTTTTGATTAGTTTACAATTGATTAACAAATTAACAATTCATTTTATTAACAAATTACAGTTCATTTTATTGGGCGAATGAAATTTGTTTGATCCATTTGTTCAGTTGTATATAATGTGATAGTTTATTTAGGTGGTTCTGTGCTTGACTGCTGGGAATCATTATGATAGTGTTTATCCGCGGTCATTCGTTGCATCAGCCGCCATTTGTCAATGTAAGTTTTTACAAGCATTTGGAGGTTTCTTTCACACATCTAATTAACCAGTTGTGCTCGAAGTTTATGTGAAATGAAGAAAATTGACTTTTCTATTTGAACATGGCATAGAGTAGTTGACTGTTTTCTATTGAAGTGATGCATTATTGAAATTTAGAGGATTTGTGTTGTTTATTTATGTTTGTGTATTTTTTTAGACAAGTAGTATATGGTACAGTTACTGAATGGTACGTAATATGCTGCTTCAGTACTGTGCTTTGCAAGTATCAAGTATAAGCTGTTTGAACATAGTTCCAACAGTGAGTTGAGTGGTGATGATTAGCCATCATGTGCGTGATTAGCCTTCATATGCGTGGCAAAGCAAACTTTTAGATTATTTGTGTCGATTATATCTCCTTCGCATCATTTTGTTATATTGTTAACTTGCATAAATATTTGTGTATATTTATTTATATTTTTATATTGGTAACGTGTTTGATTGAAACAGAATTTTTGGATTGATGGAGATTTATACTTTTTAATGCATATTTTAAGTGCTATTTATCATATTATTCGTACGTTGTTGTTGCTCACTATTCTGTAATTGTATAATCATCAATATTGTGTATTTGTTTGCTTAGCAACGCTCTATGAGCTTCTCTACGAACGAGTGTTTGCCGTTGATGACGCGGTTGCTAAGGGTCAAGAGATGATTTGTGCGAAGCCTACACAGTATTCAAAACAGGCAAAGTTCCAAGGCATGGATAAAAGATGGTAGTTGTATGATTATTGTTTTTGTTGATGCAGTTATTGTTGTATTTCACTCGCCTTGTAATGCTTAGACTGCTATGGCCTAGCTTCATACTGATGCTAGACATCACCGATGTGTCGATTGGTGAAGTTGATCACTATGCAGTGTATGAAGTATTTCTGCACGATCAAGTGCTCGATGTGTGTTAGGTATATTTATTGTCGAGCCTTCTACTGTTTTCCAGTAATAGAGATGTTCAGCCGCACAGTCCGATCTTAAAGATTAGACATACCTTTGCAGTGTGATATGTATTTAGTTCGGCGTGCATGTTGTATACCAAGTACATTGTGACATTTCCTTTCAAGTGTATTTTGCACATGTAAGAACATTTCATACTTTTACTTTCACGAGTAAAACGCACGCAAAGTTCAAAAGCCGCAACCTCTTAATTGGTGGTTGTTACTCTTAAGGCAGAACCGAACATGGGAGTGGATTAAGTTGTAGCAACCTATATTTACCCTGTTGCCTCCACGGGAGGTTCCTAGCAGGACTGGATGATGATTGGAAACCTTTGACAAATTTCTGCTGTTAGCCTGTGGACCGTCTCTTCCTGACTGGGTGGGTCTCGCCGAGGCATCATTCTTGCTTTGAAGATGCGAGGACACTGACCTATTCTTTCATTGGTCCGCTAAAGTTGACGACAACAATATGTATGAAGGATTAATGTAATTTTTCACCATGTATCTTTTAGAATTATTTTCTATTCAATTAAATAATGTAGAATATAATGTCATTGTGCAGCAGTATAGCAGAGCATTCGCCAGATCTTTCAACAGAGTTCGGCAGTCAAATGGTTTGTAACTTTTATTATTTGCTTGGATTTAAGATTTTATCTGATAACATTGGTTAAATTTGTACGTTTTCTGCTATATGTCATTCTTTGGGAGCGAATTAATAATATTAGGCCTGAAATTTCGACTGAAATATAAGGCCTATGTGGTCAAGGCTTTGATGATCAGCTCAATAACATCGCACTGATAAAATAACCACTTGAAATTTCTTGCTTGTGCCATCCGGCTTTTGCGATAGTGCATTTACCACGGCAGTTTAGTTCATTATTGACCTGTGTCCGATTGTACATGGTTGATTGAAACTAGTTCTAGTTCTTCGATGCCATGCTTTTGTCGGGTTCCAGAAGGCTTCAGTGTACTCTTGACTGACGTTTCAGTAGTGGTGAAAGCTTGTAATGATTAATAATTCACAGCTTACATTGATTTCGAGTCACAGTGGGATCGGAGCTCACTGGTATTTCAAAGACACAGCATTATGTGAAACCCATTGATTTTACAACCGCAACTACATTAGTTCCATACTAAAGGTGATTTGTTTCTCTGTATTCACTGTGACTGGCATTCCACTGGATTCCGTTATATTTATGGATTGTTTTTTTTTCACTGCAAATATTTGCAGAATGCTTATCAGATCCTTTTTCAGTTTTTAACATGTTATAATTCAACTAATTTCACAATGATATTAATTTGCTAATATGGATAATGAACGATAATGGATATTAGATATAAAACGATATGGATGATGTTATAATATTTCATGAATAGCAGTGTTGTAGTCCTTGGCCTTCATGCCTTGCCTCGAGGCATTTTACTGCCTTGCCTTTGCCAATTTTTTCGAATGCCTTGCCTGGCCTTGAAGAAAAATTGCCTTGGGAAAAAATGCCTTGACCTTGGAAAAAATGCCTTGACAATATCCTTTTAGTATGCCTTGGCCTTGATTTCATGCCTTGAGGTTGCCTTGAGGTTGCCTTGAGGCACTTTACTGCCTTGCCTTGCCTCGCCTTGACCAATTTTCCAAATGCCTTGCCTTGGCCTTGAAAACGAATGCCTTGGCCTTGAGAAAAATGCCTTGACTACCACTGATATAAACTATGTCAATTAGATATAACAAAAGAATAAAGTATTATCTTGATTAATTACAAATTAATACAAACCATAAATAAATTAAGCTAATGAACTAAGTAAAGTTTCGATGAGTGTGTGTGTTGCTAGATCTAGGAATCAGAGGAGTGTAGTAAGCGCATGCAATGAGTTCACTAAACTTTTAGAGTTCTCGGATAAATCTTAGGATCAACAGAAAGGATGCAACAGCCCGTGTGCACACCATCAAGACCTAATAGCAAAATATTACTGCAGCTGCCTAAAGAAAGAAAACATCTTACTGCCACGTGCCCTTCCTGGTCCTTCATTGCGCATCATTGACAGAACGAAGATAAATGATTTGATTGTCATCTCTCCCCCTCCCCACCCCATCCAACCCACCTCAGAGTCGAACTGCAAGTATACAAACAATTCTATCACAAACTGATTTACTTTGTAGATATAAAGTCGTCGCAAATTTTCAAACCACAGAAAAGGTGAGATTCAACCCAGAACTCAGCACACAATATAAAATTTTATTTCAAATCGTTGCAATGTGAAAATCTACCCATGCATGTTTTCGTACTAGGGTTGCAAAAGAATTTATCGGTTCAGAAAGTAGCGACAGCATTGCAATGAAACGACTACTGCCATTGGTTCATTATATAATTGTATCACACACTAATTGCTATTGGTTCAAAACACTAATTCTATAAAACAAAATATTTTAATTTGTTCAATACAAATTGTTATCGGTTACCATCGTTCAACTACAACCATTGGTTTCACACAGTAATTCACTCGAAAGACTATTGACAACCGACTAGAAAGATAGACAGTGCTTGACTAGCACAATCTAACTAAACTATGCGTAATGTGTGCACAATCTAACTAAACTATGCGTAATGAGTGTGTACAATCTAATTCTCCAAAGCTATGATTCGACAAGACATGAGAAACATAAATACAACACAGCAAGACCGTACTACCATCATATCACAACTATCATACATTACTATTAACATACCACAACTATCGTACATCACTATCATCATATCACAACTATTGTACATCACTATTAACATACCACACCTATCATACATTAGTGAGATTACCTAAATACAACTACAATGCAAAGTAAACCTAACAACTCCCTTTTACACAGACACAAAAACTCAAAGTAATCTATCACACAAGAACACAAACACTATAAATCGATCAAAAGATCTACGAGAAATTATACTGTTACAACTGGTTGCAAGCCACACGATATTGCATGCAACCTTGCTATACAATACAGCGTGAAACCCAGATTGCATGCAATACACTGCAAACTATGTGCAACTATTTGCAATAAGCTGCAAGTTACATCTAACTGCTTGCATTATGCTGCATTCAATATACTGCAAGCTACATGCCACTGCATGCAATGCACTGCAAGCTGCCTGCAATTGTATGCAATACACTACAAGCTACATGCAATTGCACGCAATGTGCCACACGCTACAAGCCATTACATGTAATACGCTTCAAGCTGCATGCAACTGCAAGCTACATACTACTGCATGCAATACACTGCAAGCTGCACGCAACTGAATGAATTAGGCTGCAAGCTACACACAACTGTCCATAACGTGCTGCACACAACACGTATTCAGTGCAATATGCGAATTGTTGGACTTACGATTTGCAAGGTAGCACAGATATCACAGAGAACAAACTTTAGCTGATCACAGCGTACACATAAGAATTGACTACATAGTGTCCATCTAATGTCAGTGCGAGAATAAGATGTGATTTCATACTATCTAGCCTAATCCCAGCGATCATAGCCTAAGAACACAATGAATGAATGTAGATCAATGGTCTTGGAGTCAGAAATGCCTATAAGGTGTCAACAGCTAAGATCATTCAATTATTTATCTCTTTCTCCATAAGGACAGACAATAAGTTTCACAGTTCCACCCACAGATCAATTCACAGGTCCATCCACAGATACATCTACAAATACATCCTCAAGAAAAACTGATCTCACAAAGAGATTGGACACATCAATTCAATACGTGCCAGTGAAATATGATTTCAAATAACAGAGTTGAATCAGATGTGTGGAAGCCTGTAGCACTTTGGTCCTGCTGCGAGGCACTAGAGCCATGGATTTCATACACACCCCCAGAGACTTTTTTCACCCCCATTTGGTTCTCAACACCCTACATTACATTTTCACTACATCCCACCCCATCCCCCCAACCGCAAGAGGTGATATAAGTTTTTAAGAAAAAATAAATTTGGGGTGAAAATTCTTTTTGACACTCCAAGATATTTTTGACACCCCCAAGTTCAAAATTCCTGGGAAGAAGCCTGACTAGAGCTCCTCCAGAAAGCATTGCTTGGGTCGGCCTGTGACCAAACTGTGCATTGCAGTTCAGTGAGTAAGCAAAACCTCTAATGCTCACTGTACCCTCTACGTAATCAACTCCTGACAACATGATCAAAGCCCTTCTCAACATACGAACTAAAACCGACATGCAGAGACGTAGTGTAGAAAGATACCGCATTCACCAACATTTGATACTGTTTTACTGAAATAACTACTGACATTAATTTACAAGATTATTCAACATTTGATGCGCCAGTGTCCATCACGTCTGATGATGATGTTGCCGCAGCCAGGAGAATCGGTCCAACAGAGCCAGGAAGATGTTGCCGGGAAGCCGCTGATGCCGTCTAATCAAGTCGTTGACAGACTGGCGGACCTGTACAGCACAGACAAAACATCTCAAAGTTAAAAACAAACATATCCACG
>JAQFYQ010004286.1:0-10011 GCA_034694885.1 Buchholzia appendiculata | reverse complement strand
CAATATGTTATAAAATCGAGTCCAAATAGTATTTGCTGACGGTTCCACGGATAAAAGTTGAAACTCCCAATCAATAGTACTAAAATATGCAGTTAAACCATTCCAATCAGCCTTATTCCACATAAAACAGTTACTAACTTCCACAGAACAACAGTTAGGAACAGTAGGAACAACAAAGATATTCTCTTTACATGACCTAATTGAACAATTAAGTTGCACAGAAATACTTTCGTGGTCACTAGTGCTGAAACATGGCAAAACTTGCGACTGTATAACAAGAAACGGATCATTGGAGAGAAAGAGGTCAAGTTGATTGTTGCCTCTCGTGGGCCCGGCAACAGTGGGCCCGACAATATTCAACCTTAACGGGTTAACTTTAAAATTGTTTAGCTCGTTCCCAAATTGTAAACGATGTTTCAGGTGAAGCATTCGTGATAATTGAGGGCAGTAATGCGTGACGCGAGCAATGACCATGCTCACGGTGTAGCGTGTATTAAAATAAATGAATACGGTATCCATTTATGCACATGATATATTATTATTGTATTATTCAATCGAAACAAATTCAATTACAAGTTTGCTTTTGGGACGTTTGTATCTGATTTACATTTCACCCATATATAAATAATACTGAATTAGAAATGTTAATTTAGATAGGATGTGTAAAGTATTGAGCCTACAGTACATGAGATATATTTGTGGTGCGAAGCAAATGAAGTTTCGGTGGCAGTTCCTACAATAATGATATTTGATTGTCTCTCTACATACAGAATATAATACACTTATTCTTTCTATTCTGCAAAAATATTGAATTTAATAACTAAAAATCGATGCAATTAAAGTTAGGATGAAACAAATTGTTTTGTTTTGCAGTATATAATGCCATGCGGAACTGTCTCAATTCGTATTACACCAGTGGTAATTACTATGGGTGCGTTCTCGATCACTATCCACGGCAGATAAGCGGAGCTTGTTCGTGAGTGCATTTAAATGATTAAACAACATTTATTATAAGTTATTCAAGTTAACATTGATGCTTGATAGATCAACTTGTTTAGCAGCGGAACCAGTTTCATTGGAAAGGCATCATTGTGCTCATTGGAAATTAGTAGAAATAATTAGAGATGTATGAGGTATAAATAAAGAGGGATATGGAGATATTTTAAAAGGTACAGTAACAATAAAAATTTGAGTGCAATATTTCAGCACACCGGTGTCACCGTTGAGATTTTTAATATTTTTGATTTGGTCATATTGTTACGATTTTGAAAATGTGTTATATTAATGGTAAAATTTTTGAAATTTGTAAAAAAATGTAATATTTTGTAAATAATTATATTTTGTATTTTGTAAGTTGAAATGAAAATTGGACTGTAATATTTTGTCGCAGTCTTGTTATTACTATTTGTTTTGACTGCATTTTGAACTATCTGAACCAACATTGATAAAATTGGTAGGTAGGAACATAGGTGGGTGGTAGGTGTATAGTGTCATTGGTGGCGAGTATTAGGGCCCGAAGGGTTTGATAAAGTAAATAGCCAAATGTTAACAAATGAAATTTCAGATTTAAAATTAATATGTTGTGCTCAATTTTTTTAAAACAATTCCACTTATTTTAAAATATCAAAGCACCGTTGTCTTTTTAACCAAAATATCTATAAGAATACAACAATAGAAATATGATGTTGCTAAAGATACTAGTTATCTCTTCTCATAATCAGATGATATTGTTACTGTGTAACAGTACCATTGCGAAAGTATACAAACCTATGTCAGATCACGCTGACCTGCATGCAATTAAGAATAAATTGTGATTATATTATCTGAGATGAATAATTACTAGTTGATGAGATAATTATGCGTGAATGTGTCTCGTGCAGTAAATATGAGAATCTAATGTCTTGCACGGCCGAAGCGGTAAAACCATGTGACAACGCAGGCAGAGAGGCAGCCTATCAAGACCGCCTCAGACAAATCACTCCTGCAGCGATTGAATTGGACAAATGCAACCTGAGTAAGTCAGATTCAATGAAATTTTATGACCATTGGAATAATACTCAGGTTTCAAAGCAACGCCACTTCCTCCTATAATCACGATGCTCTATATAATGTATTATATTATAAACGTATTATATATTTGCTTTATATAATGTATTATATTCATGATGTCTTATGTAACTACGATTTGTCATGTCTAATATAATTACGATTTATAACCACCAATGTCGTAGACTCTCGTTAGTGCTAATATTTGATACTATTCCTAATATTCAGTAGCATTTAAATATATAAATGGTTCCTAAATGCATATTTTTAATGTTAATTTATCTAGTTTTATGTTCATTATAAAATACATGCATGTCCAGTGTGGCACAAAAGGCACCTTAAAGACCTAATGTGATTTAGCGTCATGAAGAAGCTTGAGCATCATTTATATCAGGGGATTTGATGTCTCTTTTTTTTGCAAAGGACAAGCAGTGATGTGAAAGATTTCCTGTTTAAATGTATTTCAGAGGGAGTCAGTGGTTTCGATATATTTCCATACACAATTCCTCAGACTTCCGCATCTAGACTTACACTACCACCGACTACAACTACGACGATCGATTTCACAAGCAGGCCTAGTATACGTCGAGCCAGAGGATCAGGTATGACGCCATTTACGAAAGCAGATCATACGATGATCTACAGAACCATCGGCCAATGCTCGATTTCAGGAATCTCAGTGTAGAAATTGATAAATGTTCATTGTGCTACAATCTATCTGTTAGTTTGGTGAGATGGTTTCAGTGAGCATATTTGCCTCCCAGAATGTTTCAACTACCTTTAACAAAGAAAATATGAACTAATGAACTTTGAAGCACGGTCGTACAGATAAAATATAGCCCAAGACACTGGTTGCTCACACTATGGCAATGAATGTAGGATTATTTAAAAATAGGTGGGAGGGTTAGGCCCAAAATTTCTTTCTGACGAGCGAGATGGGTGGCGACGGTTCACAATTAATTAAACCCGATCCCAAAAGGCATTTTTCAAACGAGGTGGGGTCATGCCATCCGCCACGGGGTTGAACCCCCCAACCCTTCTGACAAATCCCACCCTGTATCATTAATTAATTTTGAGGACTCCTTCAATGCCTCAAAATAGTAAACAATTTGCAAAAAATTGATACATTTGCTCTATAGGTTTGGCTCACTATTTACATAATAATTGATCTATACAGAGTGCTCTTGAACAAAAGTGAAGTGTGTATATGGCATATGTTAATGCTGAAAGCGTACTTATTCCTGTGGCGGTTCAGCACCTTATTCTGTTGAGGTTGGAACGATATCGAAATTATTTGGCCAAGTAGCCGTACATGGTTCTCCAAATAGATATTCACTTGTGAACTTTTTGAACCACCAAACATCGACAATTTAGATTCATCGCTTACGCC
The DNA here is from genome assembly GCA_034694885.1 of Buchholzia appendiculata. Lineage (NCBI taxonomy): Eukaryota > Metazoa > Annelida > Clitellata > Enchytraeida > Enchytraeidae > Buchholzia > Buchholzia appendiculata. The sequence goes on along the minus strand of JAQFYQ010004286.1, from coordinate 6,575 downwards.
GTTAGGCAAGGTCAAACTGTGCGCTCTTCATATGATATGAGCTTTCAAAGGCATACATATGGAGTTTGAGCTATCATTCCTTCCTATATCCACAACCGGTGTGTCACCGGCATCATCCGCAAAACTCTGATATCTAATTTATTGACGATTGTAGTTATTGGATAACACGTGATTCATAACGTAACTCGGTATTTTAATAATCAACTGAATCGTATTTTCTATTTTCAAAATTCAGCTCCAACTGTCGGTGGACGCGTTTCGTCGCTGCATCTTTGCACTCTGTCTGTTCTTGGGCTGCTGACACTTCCATAGCCAATCAACCGTTTCGAACTTCAAATCATTCAACACTGTACAATGATACCTTACCAACTGACCTGTCAAAAGGATTACAAAATGTACAATATTGGTTTAATTTTTTTTGAATTCTTAGTCTAATACTGTTTGTATATTATGCCTAAAAGCATATTTCCGAAAATAAACAAATACAAATTAAGATTGCCTTCAACTGTTGCTCAAGCAGGAGCAGCTGCATCCCATGCCGCTGCACTAAAGCTTCAGAAGTACTCACAGCTTGCCTCCTCCCACTTGATCATACCAGTTTCGTTAGAAATTTTTGGTGCGTGGCACACCGAAAGTCTGGATTTCATAAGGGAGTTGGGACGTCGGGGTTCTCAGGCTACCGGGGATCAGAGAGAGACGATGTTCCTGCTGCAGAGAATCTCTGTTGCAGTCCAGCGTGGGAATGCTGCGACTGTTCGAGGAAGCCTGCATGCCAACCTGTGTCGCTACGGCAGATGACTCGTAGCATATTCTTGTGCTGTTTTGGCTCTTCTTTTAATTGCCATTAAAAACTTTTTAATACATCAGATTATCAAGATAATTTAGCAACATTTGTTTAGATGAGTATCTGGTTCTTTCATTGTCTTGCACTTTTTGTTAACTCTTTAAATTGACTTTGTCGTCCAGGCTCATAAAGTCTGATAGACTGTTACTGTTGCACTTTGTTTGATGTTCAATAAAAGAGCTGTGATAGTAAACATCCAATTGTAATAATTGTTTAGTATTAAATATGAGTTCACATCGATCGCCCTTTAATGTGACCAGATGCAACACAGACACTTTACGTTTGAAACTAAATAAAAATATAAACACATGTGGAAGTTAAAATCAATTACGAATAAGTGATCACCTTAAGAAATAATTTGAATTTTATGTGAAGGAATTGCATCTAAGAAGCGAAGACATTTAGAATGGCTCCAGAAGGACTTCTGAAGAATTCACTCAATTTTGACTAATGTCCAATCATCCTCTGAATAGCACAATTTAATTAACAACAAATATTCTCCAGTCGCTTGTATAACTCTACAAAATCTGTATTGATTACATTTGATGATGCATTTTGATGGAATCAATCACAATGAAAAGCGCACTTTGGGGTGTAACAATGTTGTCCTGGTCTAGAGGACCAAGCATGACAAGCATGCCATTTGAACATTTCACAGATTCTCATTTTGTTATAATTTTAAAATTAACTGTCAACAACAGCTCCAACAGTTTAATTTATTAAATCTAACTTTTGATAAATGTCAACATTTGACGGCACATAATATAAATAGGCAGGCAAAATGGCTAAAGTGATCGCATCTTAACTAAGTCAAAATTGAATTTATGCTTTGATCAATTCGAACTAAGAATTTAGAAAATGTTCCCTGGTTGAAACAAGTCAGTTTGGAACGTTTGGTGGCAACACAATTTGATGCCAAGATAGTTAATTTTGTGCATCGACCTCTACAGATGATGCAACGTTTCTGACACCTGTGCAAAGTTGAAGTGCTGTAGAGTACCAATTCTGGAAGCAATATCAACATGCAAACGAAAGTAAATGACTAGACAGATGATGACAGAGAATTTTGGTGAACGACTCTTTATTATGCAGAAAGTAGTTATATACTGATTAATTCTGTCGAAAGCTTTTTTAAAATCCAATGATGTGACTTAAGAATTACTTTGATTATATGTTAAAGTATTCTGTAGCTCGTTTAAAGAATGAAAATCACAATAGCAAATTATGTCAGCATTTAAGCCACACTGCACGTATTCAGATGATATTACTGAGAAATATCAATGCAGTTAAAAAGTCTTTGGAAATGATATATCTCAAACTTCAAAATGATGGTCTCAACGTTATAGACATTCATCAGCAACGCACAGGCTCCTGAACGAATATACTATTATTGTATATTTTGAAAATAATCTCTTGAAAATCTAATATTTCTATCTCACAGCGGATATAGAGGAAACAGCACTCTTGATTAAATTTTCTTTCTGATTGAAAAATAAAAAATATAATCCCAATTTCAACCTCAGATAGATTGAAATGAATTTTGATCAATACGGCTTGGCTTAAGCAGTAACTGTACAGCCACATTTGAAAGTATGACGCAACTACAGTATATTGATTGGAATCACGTCGTGTGAAATCAATCGTAAGCTGTGAAATCTGTCAAATCGAGCGCCACGAGATGACAAGGATAAACTTTCAAGAGATTATCACTTTGGTAAGCAGAGGTGATGACTACATCGGACAAAATAATATCTTCTTTCTCACAGCCGATATAGAGGCGACATAGAGGCGTTATATAAGAAGATGATATTAATTCAAATTTTAAGAAACACCGTAATAGTTTTGTTCCCAGTGCGACACGCGCACCCTCGACTCGACGTACACCCCAACCCCGTCTCCACCGCCCCTCCCCTTCACTGGTTATTAAAACTTTTCAACTGAAATCCAGTCTGCAGAAAAGATGCAAAAAGACGAAAGTAAAAGTAAAAAGTAAAATCGTATAGGGTGGCGAAAGAAATTGAAGTTTCTTTAAAAAGTTATGATCTTGACGGAGTAAAATCTTTTTTTATCTTCCCATTTACTCGATTGAAGTTTCTAACAGAACAGTTGTCATAATATGTTAGGTTCATATTCATATCTACTGCATATCCATATTCCATTAGTGCTCGAATTAATGAGGAAATGCCTACAGGGAGCGCCAGGAGGGAGCGCCTGTAGGAATTCCAACAGGCGCTTAAGCTTTAGGAATCCCTCCTGGCGCTTAAGCGCCAGGAGAGAGCGCCTACAGGGAGCGCCTCTAGGGAGCGCCAGGAGGGAGCGCCTATAGGAAGCGCCAGGAGGGAGTGCCTGTAGGGAGCGCCTGGAGAAAGGTCACTAAGAGACTGCGGGAAGGAGCGCCTGAAAGGAGCGCCTGGGGAGAGCGCCTGGAGGGAGCTCCTGCTAAAAGAGGGAGAAGAAGCAAATGGAATGTCTATAGGGAGTGCCTGGATGGAGCGCCTGGAGCGAGCGCTTGGAGGGAGCGTCTGATTCGCAGCTTGGTGTTCACTAAAACGTTGACGAAATCAGCGCTCTGCCAAGTCACACAGTTGGACAAATCTGAGTCTCTGTCGCCAACCTGAAGTTCCTGAGACCATGAACATTCCTACCATTACAGCATATCTGTATCAGATTATGCTCGTTTAAATCAATAGAGATGTTTTATGACTCGTTTTAATTCGTCGACTATATGTGAGATGTCACATAATGGAGGCATTGCATGCTTTATTGTTTGTGGCGAGGGTAAACACACCGGACGAGCGAGAACTCTCAGTCCGATCAGTGGTGTCAAATATGCCGTCTTAATATATATTTATTTATATTCTACAACTATTTAGCTTTCTTGAAAGATTAGAAACATTGTAGTTGAGACATTCTTTAAGCATACAGTATGTACAAGCATTTAATAGCATATATATATATATATATATATATATATATATATAAATATACACAGCTACTAGCATACAATAATCACACTGTTCACACATCGTCACACATCAGTAGAATGTCCAACATTCAGTTACACATCACTCACACAACTACAGTTCAAGATATACAATTCAAATGTATTCAACATGTGTTGACCCCTCTCGCACCCAACGGCTGAACTACCCCCCCCCTTAGGCTAGTGAACGGGCCGAGATAATAACGTGACAAAGATGGATCAACATTTTTAAAAATTTAATCTGACCTTTTTGTTTTGACATTCTGGCAACTTAAAACAATAGAGCTTCGTTTTTAATTTTGCGAATAAGATTCTTGTTTTTCTGGTGAACGCGAATATGAGAAAAATATTAGAAATATTATTTGGATTGGAAAACAATCAACAGACCAGATTCTCCTAAATATGCGTATGCTGAATTCATAGTCGTATTAAAGGGGTGGGGCCTGTTAAGGATAAAACCCCTCCACGGAAAACAAGTTTTTTTGTTGAATATTTTGCTCGTTTTTCTTAAGAGATCGTTAACAAATTTGTTGTCGTCAACCTCCCTCAAATGAACACGCTAAAAATAGTCGTTGACAATTATTTAATACAAGACCCCTCCGAAGTGAAACTCTGTCCTCTTAACCACCCTGCGTCGCCAGGAAACCTTGACAAAATCGTAAGTACGGCTCAGCTCAGCTGAGCCGTACCTGAACCTAAAGTATGCAGTTGTAAAGCGTCTAGTTTTCTCTTTTTTGAATGTAGGTAGGTGGGACTCTTCCTGAATAAATCAGTGGTCACTAAGCTCATAACTTATAAAATTAGTGCGAGAATGCTTTCAGAACAAATTCTGAGAGGAACTAAAACTACACGACACCTGGAACTAAAAGCAGAGTATCCTCGGCTCTGCTAAGCACAGACTACTTGAAGACTAAAAGCTTCTCAGCGACTTTTGACACACAACCACAGCCGCAACGTCACACGTACATACACCGCCGTGGCGTGAGTGAGTGCTGCCCGCAGCGCTCATGCAACAGTGGGATAGATTCTGCTCTTCTCAGTCTTGATAAAGAACGATTTCGCGACATTGCTACTGTATATACTAATTGATCCGTTTTTTGTCCTCGTACAGTTCATTTTTATATTCCAGGTATTTGTATTTTGTTGTTTGCCATTTCTGGAAATCTAACTGCTTTATGTCAGAGTTTTGCTTGAGGTTCAGTATCACTCCGTTCTCTCACTACGTGTCACTGCGCATGATTTCATTTGTTCCTATTTTACGCTTTCTCCCAGTACTGTTTAAACTATTCCCTTTGAAATATGTCATAAATTAGCAAGCAAATGAATTTCATACATCTTATGTATATTCATTTTTTTTATCGAACAGAGAGGTATTAGATGAATTATCGTTTCGACATCATACTGACATCTTACGTGCTAATCATTCAGCATTTGTGATTAGTGCTGCTGTGATCATTCGGGATGACAGCGTATCGGACTCAGAAGTTTACCTTTCTCTGAGAGCTCGCCATCTCATAACGGATAAATCAACCTGCAGTCTTGGTGAAATACGCGTTGAATAAAGTCTATGGAAATTGATGATTGTGATTACTAACTTTGATTGTTGATTACAAGCTGTGATAAATGAATCCTACCGCCGCTGTCTGTGGACTTGACTAAAGCTTTCAATGGATTACCTCTCTCACGTCCTCTCTGTATACTACATTCTCTACGGACTTCTTTCTGTCGGTACGTAATGCAACACTCATTCTACAATAATCGCAGATTTTCCTTGACCCCCCTGTAGACAATCGCCCCGAGTTACATCTCGATACACCGAGCTCAATTTACACTACACTCGGTGCACTCGGTGCAAGAGGGTGATAAGCTTCAAAAGTAAATTAATTTGAAATCACCCCAAAACTGTAGTCGCCACCCCTAATCAAAAAAATTAGATGATTACACCCCAGATATTTTTCCTCGGTTTAATATTCCTGCCATGGGGATGGGGAAAAGGCCTGGCTACAACTAGTAGCTATATTGCTACATGACATTGTATTAGTGCGAGTACAGTACTAGTACAATTGCCTACTAATACTATACTCCCTGTTCTATTCTCTGTTGTTTTCAACGATCAACATCATCATAAGCACCATCGTTATTCTACCTATCGTCATCACTACTAACTTATCAGTTAAAGTACGAAAACGTCTCGGCGTTTGCGAATATGATGCACTTCGTCATTATCGCAATTTTCATAAAAAAAGATAAAAGATTAAGTGGCGATGTGATTGAAGTTTAATGAATCATTCGCCATCTGTACGATCCGACAGTTGTACCCTTCCTAAGGAGGAATTAAGGTATACTAGAACACGAGGCATCTCGTTTAAATCACTTGTTGGAAGATTTAAATATAATGTCAAAAATATTCATTATGCAGCAGAGCAATAAACAATCAAACATATGGAACTTATATGGAAAATTGTCTGATTGGTCGAAAACGTGGCAGCTTGGTTTATCCATTAATAAGTGCGGAACGATAGACATTGGCCATTTAAATAATGATGACATTAGCCTTCCTAATAATATTAATCTGGTGACTTTACAACAGCTGTGTACCAAGACTGACCTTGGTGTCACAATTGACGGCAAGATATCTTTTTCTGCTGATGTTGCTTCTGTTGTTACTAAATCGAAGCAAAGATTGTATATGCTGTTCAGAGCGTTTACTACACGCAATGTTAAACATTTACTTAAAGGCTACAAAGC